>OZ010653.1:59057753-59060253 GCA_963932375.1 Phania funesta | reverse complement strand
ATTCTTATTCTTATTCTTATTCTTATTCTTATTCTTATTCTTATTCTTATTCTTATTCTTATTCTTATTCTTATTCTTATTCTTATTCTTATTCTTATTCTATTCTTATTCTTATTCTTATTCTTATTCTTATTCTTATTCTTATTCTTATTCTTATTCTTATATTATTCTTATTCTTATTCTTATTCTTATTCTTATTCTTATTCTTATTCTTATTCTTATTCTTATTCTTATTCTTATTCTTATTCTTATTCTTATTCTTATTCTTATTCTTATTCTTATTCTTATTCTTATTCTTATTCTTATTCTTATTCTTATTCTTATTCTTATCTTATTCTTATTCTTATTCTTATTCTTATTCTTATTCTTATTCTTATTCTTATTCTTATTCTTATTCTTATTCTTATTCTTATTCTTATTCTTATTCTTATTCTTATTCTTATTCTTATTCTTATTCTTATTCTTATTCTTATTCTTATCTTATTCTTATTCTTATTCTTATTATTATTATTATTATTATTATTATTATTATTATTATTATTATTCTTATTCTTCTTATTATTATTCTTATTCTTATTCTTATTCTTATTCTTATTCTTATTCTTATTCTTATTCTTATTCTTATTCTTATTCTTATTCTTATTCTTATTCTTATTCTTATTCTTATTCTTATTCTTATTCTTATTCTTATTCTTATTCTTATTCTTATTCTTATTCTTATTCTTATTCTTATTCTTATTCTTATTCTTATTCTTATTCTTATTCTTATTCTTATTCTTATTCTTATTCTTATTCTTATTCTTATTCTTATTCTTATTCTTATTCTTATTCTTATTCTTATTCTTATTCTTATTCTTATTCTTATTCTTATTCTTATTCTTATTCTTATTCTTATTCTTATTCTTATTCTTATTCTTATTCTTATTCTTATTCTTATTCTTATTCTTATTCTTATTCTTATTCTTATTCTTATTCTTATTCTTATTCTTATTCTTATTCTTATTCTTATTCTTATTCTTATTCTTATTCTTATTCTTATTCTTATTCTTATTCTTATTCTTATTCTTATTCTTATTCTTATTCTTATTCTTATTCTTATTCTTATTCTTATTCTTATTCTTATTCTTATTCTTATTCTTATTCTTATTCTTATTCTTATTCTTTATTCTTATTCTTATTCTTATTCTTATTCTTATTCTTATTCTTATTCTTATTCTTATTCTTATTCTTATTCTTATCTTATATTCTTATTCTTATTCTTATTCTTATTCTTATTCTTATTCTTATTCTTATTCTTATTCTTATTCTTATTCTTATTCTTATTCTTATTCTTATTCTTATTCTTATTCTTATTCTTATTCTTATTCTTATTCTTATTCTTATTCTTATTCTTATTCTTATTCTTATTCTTATTCTTATTCTTATTCTTATTCTTATTCTTATTCTTATTCTTATTCTTATTCTTATTCTTATTCTTATTCTTATTCTTATTCTTATTCTTATTCTTATTCTTATTCTTATTCTTATTCTTATTCTTATTCTTATTCTTATTCTTATTCTTATTCTTATTCTTATTCTTATTCTTATTCTTATTCTTATTCTTATTCTTATTCTTATTCTTATTCTTATTCTTATTCTTATTCTTATTCTTATTCTTATTCTTATTCTTATTCTTATTCTTATTCTTATTCTTATTCTTATTCTTATTCTTATTCTTATTCTTATTCTTATTCTTATTCTTATTCTTATTCTTATTCTTATTCTTATTCTTATTCTTATTCTTATTCTTATTCTTATTCTTATTCTTATTCTTATTCTTATTCTTATTCTTATTCTTATTCTTATTCTTATTCTTATTCTTATTCTTATTCTTATTCTTATTCTTATTCTTATTCTTATTCTTATTCTTATTCTTATTCTTATTCTTATTCTTATTCTTATTCTTATTCTTATTCTTATTCTTATTCTTATTCTTATTCTTATTCTTATTCTTATTCTTATTCTTATTCTTATTCTTATTCTTATTCTTATTCTTATTCTTATTCTTATTCTTATTCTTATTCTTATTCTTATTCTTATTCTTATTCTTATTCTTATTCTTATTCTTATTCTTATTCTTATTCTTATTCTTATTCTTATTCTTATTCTTATTCTTATTCTTATTCTTATTCTTATTCTTATTCTTATTCTTATTCTTATTCTTATTCTTATTCTTATTCTTATTCTTATTCTTATTCTTATTCTTATTCTTATTCTTATTCTTATTCTTATTCTTATTCTTATTCTTATTCTTATTCTTATTCTTATTCTTATTCTTATTCTTATTCTTATTCTTATTCTTATTCTTATTCTTATTCTTATTCTTATTCTTATTCTTATTCTTATTCATATTCTTATTCTTATTCTTATTCTTATTCTTATTCTTATTCTTATTCTTATTCTTATTCTTATTCTTATTCTTATTCTTATTCTTATTCTTATTCTTATTCTTATTCTTATT
>OZ010653.1:58802753-59052753 GCA_963932375.1 Phania funesta | reverse complement strand
GGCAAATCAGATTGATATGTGAGAAAGTGAGAGATTTTAAATACTGGATAAGTGCATATTATGTCAAATATCGAGAAATGTCCTTTATTATAACAGCAATATATCGATCACCAAGCAGTCAGGAACTAGAATTTTATGAAGTTTTTGAAGATATACTTGAAGAATTAAGTGAAAAAAATACAGATATTATTATCGCTGGAGACTTTAATGTAGATTGGGCAAAAGAAAGCATCTATAGGAGCAAATTGGAACAAATTATTAATGATAATGGACTAAAACAATTAGTGAAAAACTATATTAGAATTACACGCGAGACGAAAACTATAATTGATTATGTTATAACAAATAATGTCAATATTAATGTAAATATCAGTAATTCAAATAAAATATCCGATCATGAAATTATAGAGATTAATGTTGAAAATACTAATAAAAAAACTGCACATGAAACCGGAAAAACAATCGATTTTTTTAAATATGATAAAAATAAATTCCAAAGAATAATTAGCCAAACACTTACATTTGATGAAGGTTTAGAGTTAAACACTAATGTAAATAATTTTGATGAAGCAATTGAAAACACTATAAAAAGACTAACATTTAGAAAAAAAATTTATGAAAAAAGTATTAAAAACAAATGGTTCAATAAACAATTGCAAACACTTAAAGCCGAAAAAATTATGAAATACAACATAGCCAAATCTGAAAACACTTATGCAGCATGGTATAATTACAGAATAGCAAGAAATAAATACAAAGTTAAACTTGAAAACGAAAAAAATGCATATATAAACAAAAAAATTACTAATACCAAAGACCAAAGAAAAATGTGGAATAATATAAAAAATTTAGTGCTAAAGAAACCCAAATCTGTGATACAAAATGTGATATTTAACAATGTGGAATATAAGAACAATCATGACGAATATTTTGTTAAAAGTATTAAGGAAATCAGAAATAATATAGAGGGTGTGCAATATATTAATCATATAAATATGAGAAATACTAGATTTGAATTTTGTTCAATAAATATAACAGAATTAAAGAATACGTGTAAAAGCATCAACAAGAAACCGGACTATAAACTGATGTTGGAAAATTGGAACTTAATTGGTGATAAACTTTTAAATATCATTAACAAATCTCTAGATACTGGAGTTTTTCCTGAAAATTGGAAAACTTCTATGGTAACACCAATTGAAAAAATAGTAAAGACAAATAAATGCGAAGAATTTCGGCCAATAAACACACTAAAAACATGTGAGAAAGTTATCGAGAAAATTGTAAAACAACAACTAGAAGAATACTTGGAAAAAAATAATCTTTTATCTAAATACCAATCGGGTTTTCGAAAAACATTTTCATGTGAAACGTTATAAATAGGTGGAAAAAACTTGAAAAAAATAAGAATTTTATGGCAATTTTTCTAGACTTTAAAGGGGCGTTTGAAACCATAGATAGAGAATTATTACTGCAAAAATTATTCTGTTACGGAATACAGAATAGAGAGTTAAATTGGTTTAAATCATACCTGACAAATAGAAAACAGATAACGAAAGTTAACGATTTCAAATCTGCCACAATCGATAATGGATATGGTGTACCACAGGGATCAATATTGGGTGCTCTATTATTTATTATTTATATAAATGATATGCCCAATATAATTAAAAAATGCGAAATAGTGTTATACGCTGATGATACCCTGATATTTAGTGAATCAGAATCAGACGAACGTCACAGAAATCTAACACAAGATATCGAAATTGTAAATAATTGGTTGAAAATAAATAAACTTAAACTTAACGAAGATAAAACAAAGATAATGGAAATAAATATGGACAATAGTTTTGTTTTTAAAATTAATAATAAGGTAATAGAAAAGGTCGAAAAAATTAAATACTTGGGATTTATAATAGACAAGAGAATTAATTTAAAAGAACACATGGAATATGTTTGCAAGAAAATTGGCAGAAAAATTGGATTCTTTCAGAGAATAAGAAACAGGGTATCCATATTGACAGCGATTAATATATATAATACCATAATAAAACTCCATTTTGAATTCGGTTCAACAATACTATATACATGCTGCACAAACTTACAAATAGAAAGACTGCAGAAACTCCAAAACAGGGCTATGAGGTCGATCATAAAGTGCAATAGGCTTACACCAATACAATTCATGCTGGACACACTAAAATGGCTAAATATAAAGCAGAGGCTTCAACTTAATACTCTTACCTTTATCCATAAGATGAAAATAGGCAACGCACCAGAATATTTAACGGAACAACTTAGATATGTAAATGAAAGCCAACCATATAATCTTCGCAATGCAAATGATTTTAGAATACACAGGGCTATAAACAACACAACGAAGAGATGTCTACTATATAAAGGACTGCAATTATTTAATCAGCTGCCATATTATATAAAGAATGAAAGTAATATTAATATATTCAAAAGAAATTGTGTATTTGTTATTAAGAACACTACTCATCAGAGCATTTAAAAAAGAAATTGTAAAGAAAACTAATTTTTATCATTGTAATTATAAAGTATTTCGAATACTACTTAAATAAATAAATAAAATAAAATAAAAAAAAATAAATTTCCGTTTTCATTGTAATTTTTAAAAATTTTTCACACAAACACATTTTTTACTTTCTAATTAAATTATATAAAATAAACGAATTTAAATCAGGTGCAAAGTTTTTTTCTAGAGCATGCACCTGTTTAGCAATTCGCCTTGTTTCTAAGTTTATTTTTGGAATAATGTTTTAAAGTACCATAAGTGGTCAAAAGTACTCTATTTTAGTGTTAGTATGAATTCAAATGACCAATTTTCCATCTCTGCGTTGTTTTGTGCTATTCCCTAATTTTTAGTGCAATTTTTTCAAACAGTTGCAATTTTAACATAATAATATATATCAATCATTAAACATAAAGTATGTATAAATTAGTGCGTAGCAGATCACCTCAAAATGTTTATTTTTTAAACAAGAATTATCAGCACTCGCTGCGTGTAAGATAGTATTTGTTTAGAATTATGTAAACATTTTAATGAATACCAACATAGGATTTTGCAGGTGGTGTAGAGATTGTTAATAAGGAAGGTAGCGCTAATACCAAAGATAATAAAAGCTCCATACATATTAACACCTGCAATGGAGTTAAGTTACCTCAAAATTACAGTTCTTTCGAGAGTGATGAATCAAGTAATCTTAAACTAACAAGAAATTTTTGGCATCCCAGCCCAAATTTAGAGGAAGGCAAACTTTTGAACTACTATAAGAAGCTATCAAAGTTTAGATTAACATGTAAGTAAATATAAATGCTTTTACGTCGTTTACGATCGACGAATAAAAATGTTCTGATTTAAATTTTCGTCTTGGTCAAGGTCTATAAAACTCCGTTGGTAGTTACACTTACATTCATTTAAATAAAATTTAAGATTAATAGAATATTATTTTATACTTTACAAAAAGTTACAAATAAAATAAGGGAAACTCATGATAATGGCTAAGTAATATAAATCATTGGATATTTGTAGAGGTAGAAAGCTACTTTATTGCAGTGCAACACATTCAAAAGAACTTGGACAATATTGTGCAACCGCGGGAACAGTAAAAAGAGTAATGAGGAAGCCTTCAAAATTTTTGAGGGGTCTGTTTACATCATAGAACTGTTTCAATTTCCATTTTCTCTTCTGGAAAGCGATCGTAAATCCTCGCGAATTATCATCTGTTTTTACAACAGTTTGGAGACATTTTTTAATGTTTAATTGGCCAATGCTCTTAGCTTCTTTATCCGCAACAAGTGTTAACTAAAAACTAAACTAATTTGTAATTTACCAAATGAAGCACAAATGTGCTAAAATGTCAACACTAAGAACACTATACATAGGTATTTGGAAAAATTCGTAAAGCCGTAATGATACTCACTTTTTTTCGTCTTTTTACGATTTTTGAGTACAGTATAAATATATTGTAATAGAAAAATTTTCCAAGTGAGAAGAGTTCAACTATATGTAAAAAAAATCTTCAAATGTAAAAATTTCTTTACATGTTATCGATAAAAAGAGCAAAATGTAAAAAAAAAAAATTTTAAAATATTTAACTTAAAAATGACATTTCAATCGGAAATAATACGAGACACTTTGGCTGATTATATGTGGCTAAAGTATAATAACGCTGCAGAAACATGAAAATTCACACCATTGTAGCATTTTAAATTCTTTATTGAAACATTAAAATTTATTAAAATAAAAAAAAAAAACATTATCTTTTGAAATAACAAAAACGAGTACTTCATTTTCCCTCTAAACGTTTTAATAAATAATAAACTATAGTTAAGCTACATATTTACAAAAACTAAAAAAAAAAAATATTAAAAGGTTTGTTCATACCTGTAGATCAAAAAGGATTTGTGTAGTTTTTGATTTAGCCAATAACTGTTTCTCTTTTGATAAATTATTAATTTCATTAACAATAAATGTGCCAAATGCGACGTTGGGAACATCGACTGAAAGTTTTTTTGTAAGGACTTCAACTAATTTATTGGAACTATCACAAATTTCTTTCAAATTGTCTTCGTCCATTTTTCTTTTCTTTTTAATAGAAGTGTTGGTCGATTTTATACCACCATTTGAAGATGAACTGGTAGAGGGTAATTGTGACTGCTCCAATTACACTTCGCTCTCAATGATAGAATCATTCAAAACAGTATACAACTCCTATTAAAAATTATTTTATTATTAATTCTTTTTTTAAGGGATGAAAATAAATAATACCAACGTAAATTTCTAAACGAAAAACAACTAACTTGCGTTCCATTTCGAACTTATTATACAGATTTGTTAAATAAAAACGGATAAATTAAAGCAGTTTTTAGTAAACCTCAAATCAGTTGTCCTTAACTAGCCGAATACTCACATCAAGACTATTCTTGTTAAAGTTATTTACGGAAGGTATTGCTTCATTAGATGGAATTAAAAACTCCATTCCAGAAAGTTGAGATATTTTCTAATGTTTCAGCGCTCTCCCCACTTTTCTTAGCTTTTATTGCTTTAATATGTTCTGAAATTAAATATGTTTTCAAATTATTCCACTTTTTGCATATATCAGCTAAAATAAGGATATTATATGGAAAAAATAATGTAAATGCATTGATGATCGCAAAAAAATATTTATAAGGAATCATAATTAATTGGATGTTATGATAAGCGATATTAAAATTACCAGAATCGAAGGGAACTTCTGGGCAAAACTCTGCATTAATTTTTAAAGCTAACTCCTCCCAAAATCTAACTTTTTTAAATTTATTTTTATACATTGTTTATTTTACATCCCATATATAAGGCACTTGCTTGATTTCATTAATTAAATAAAAAACAGCCTTTTCTGACCACGCTTTTGTCACTTTCTATAACTTTAAATAAGTTATATATATATATATATATATATATATATATACTGGGTGGCGCAAAAGTAATCCTCCTATCAGAAAATGCTATAAATTTTGCGATTGGCCCCTAATGTCAATTCTGTTTTGACATTTGTGTAGTAAACACTTGCGAAATACACGTTAATAAACAATGTTACGCTACACTGCTCCAGAACGCGGAATATTTGACCAATAATCGGTCGGTCCTTTGGCACAACGTGAATTTCGTCGCAGATTTCCTGGCCGTCCAACGCCTACTGGTGAAACACTGCGACGTTTCGCCGCTCGCCTCGAAGAGACTGGCACAACACGAGATGCTGCCAGGCGTGGCAGACCCCGGTGTACCCGTTCTGCAGAGAATATTGCTGCTGTAGCCGAGGATGTCATGGAAGCGCCGTCGACATCGACCAGACGACGTGCCACGCAAATGGGTATCAGTCGACGGTCTTTACAGTGAATTTTGGTAAAGGATTTGAAGATGTTTCCGTACAAAGTCCAGACGGTGCATCAGCTGTTAGCTGCTGACCGCCAATCGCGTCTAACATACGCTCAAGCCATCCTTCATCACCACCAAGAGGAAGATGATTTTTCATCAAAAACAATCATGAGTGATGAGGCCCATTTCCATCTTAGCGGGTACGTAAATAAGCAAAATTTACGCTTCTGGGGCACTGAAAATCCGCGAGTAACCCACGAAGAGCCATTACACCCGCTCAAAGTCACTGTATGGTATGCTGTTTTCGCTGGAGGAGTCATCGGACCTTTTTTCTTCGAAGACGTCGCGGGCCAAACGGTTACTGTGAATGGTGAGCGCTACAGAGCAATGATTAACGAGATCTTTTTGCCGCAACTTGATGAATTGGGATTGGAAAACATGTGGTTCCAACAGGACGGTGCAACGGCACACACTGCACGTGCCACAACCGATATGCTGAAGGATGCATTTCCCGGGCGCCTAATCTCCCGTTTTGGCGATTTGCACTGGCCAGCAAGATCGCCTGATTTGACCGCTGCAGACTTCTTTTGGTGGGGCTTTTTGAAGTCGCGGGTTTATGTCAACAAGGCTCAGACTCTTGCAGCTCTTAAAGACAATATCCGTAAAGAATGTGAGGACCTATCTCCGGAAGTTTTGGCCAAAGTGATGGAAAATGCCATAAAAAGGGCTCAAATGACAATCAACTGTGGCGGCGGCCATTTACATGACATCATATTCTCGACAAGAAGAATCAAAATTTTTAATTTTTTTTTTTAAATTACAGCCAAAAAACATCGGAAGGTTATTTTTGCGCCACCCTGTATATATATATATATATATAATTTTAAAATGCACTTTTATTTTTCTAACGTCTTTATAAACTGTCAATAACTATGACCAAAAAAAGTTCTGTTTTCATTTTGTATATATATTTCCTTCTAACATTAGCTATTTCACTCTTTCAATCTTAGATTAAAAAAAGACGAAAAAAAGTGAGTATCATTGCAGCTTAAGAAACATATTCCGAATTATTTTAACAGTTTTGCAACTCCATAGTAATATATATGTATGTACATATGTGCCAAATTGCCCGCACATGCATAAAATTACAAGAATACGAAAGAGAAAAAGTGGTAACAGAGCAAAGCCCTCTCATCTGCAAATACATACTATAATCGCAGGTAATTGCGCAGCTACACCAAGCATGATGTAAAAGTGCTGTAACAATGTAACAAAATTACAAATTTAAAAGTAAAATACATTGCCAAAATACAGTCTTGTAGAATTGTGTTTATTTTTAATATTTTTTACTTGTAAATTGTATTTTTAAGAAATGGGCCCCTGATCATATATTTAGAATAGAACAGCGGCATATTTTTCATATCTTACAAGTGAGCTGCACTTTTTGAAAAAAGCCACATATTTATATCAAAAGTAAGTTATTTCAAAAAAGTGTTAATGGTGATCTTTTGTACATATAAATGAAAGTCATTAAAATTACTATTAACAAAAACCAAATAATAAAGCATAAAAAAAGAATTGTTAATATAATGGCACCATGAAGTATGGAACTTTCTAAAGAACTTAAATTTTTAATAATTAATATGATTAAGTTCGTTGTTTATTCTTGCAATTAAAAAAAATATTTTATCAATACGATAATTTTCAAAAGAATTCAGGAAAAGGTCAATTTTGACCACTAGCCGAATGGATGAAAAATTGAATAGGGGAGCTTGTCATAATAATCATTTTTACGATAATATTTCCGTTGGGTTGGAATGAAGCTTGCTCCACCGTATTTTAACTTATTTTATTCTTTATCGTAACTTCTTTAAATTTAATATCAAACTAAGTGCCATGAAGTGAATATATTTTGTACAACAATTACATTTTATTAGTTTTTGTTAATGCCAATCACAAATTACATGTAGTGGGTTAAAAGTAATTGAAGAATAAAACGTAATAATTATATTTATTTATTTATATTTATTATTACCAAAAATGTCGCACATTATACAAAACACATAAAATAAAACCCAAATATGTTACCATCATTAAATAACATAATACATTTGTTTATAAAACATGTAACGACGCACAGTGGCTGAAAATCGTTTTTCATTGGCCAAAAGTCGAATTTTTTTTGTCACCGATTTTTTAAATTTTTACGCCTTTTTGGAGCTAATATATTCATATTAAGGTAGCCAAAAAATTAGGTTAAACTATTGATAATTGTGGGCATGCTGTCAAACTCAACTGTTTTTTAAATTCAGAAAAAGGTGTTTTTTATTTGTTTTTTGTCAAAAATAAATGGTTACTACTCGCAAGCTATCATCGATAATGGCCTGCGGTCTTCTTTATAATGTTGGTAGGATTATAGTCTTTAGTTGTTGTAAGTGGTTACCGCTCTAGCGTTTGATATTAGGGGCGTTATGAAATATTTATGAAACTACTATATTTGTCTGAAATTTAAACTTTAGTGGAATAGAACTTCTAGGGAACAGAAGGGAACAAGAAACGTATACCACCCAAAGAAAGGTGTAAGTGTCTTCTTTAACCCTATATATACTTTTGCACACGCCTCGACCTGCGGGTAGAATACTTTTTTTAATTTTAATGAAAATACTCTAAATTCAAATTACTCGTATACAATGGTGTATTAAATTGTCACTTTTTCGCCTAAAGGTTTGTAGTGCATGCAGTTTAAACATGCATACACAAACATACATATCACCAATAAAAATGTAAACAACCAAATAAATAATAAGAACACAAAATAAAATCAAAGAGGAATGACCGACAGAAATATTATGATATGCAATTTCAAGGGACTAGTGTTAATTGAAGTGGGTCACCAGAATTGCATTGAATAATGAAATATGAATATACTTGGTCACAAATAAAATATAAGCAAAATATAAGCAGGGGAAAAGAATATGATAATTAATATAGAAATTATTGGAATATGTAATGGAAATAGAATAAGATTATCATAGAAAACATAGAATAAGAAATAGTATATAAGCTGAAGATAATTAATAATAAAACTAGAAATAATTCTGACTTCAAATTTAGAGTTCGTTTCGGCAATTAACTTTGCCATAAGATAAAGCCGCCTGCTACTCTAAGGCTCTTCAATATAATAAGAGTAATATAGGGTTAGAAACTTATATTATAAAAACACAATAACATTACAGGTTTATGATTTTTAACTTTAGACTACGTAAAACAAAAATAAATAAATATAATACCTGCGAAAGGGTTTTTGTTTTGATCAGCAAAAAAATAAGTCATATAAATATCACAGGTTCTACAGTAAACATATGATCTCTTTGTAATATACCTGTTATCAACTGTTAGGGTCAACCAAAGTCATAAACAATTTTATAATAATAATCGCGACATTAAACCACTAAAGATAAAAAACAACCCCATATTGGCGAGCTACTAATTAGTTTAACCTGATATTAAGGTCTGGATAACAAGTGCAGTTTTATACAATTTAAGTACCACCTGCTATGAAATTGAAGATCAATGTGTGAATAACATGTATGTAAAAATGTATAAAACTGCGAATTCGATAAGGGATTACTCAATAATAAGTTAATCCTTTACGTGTACGGACGTATATTTGCAAGTGGTAAAACATAACAGACACAAATAAAAGTATTCAGAAAAATATGAAGAGCTTCAGTTATAAAGAACTGGCCGAAGTATATTTTAGAAATAAAAACCAGGAAGATGTTCTAAGTTACGTTAAAATTAAACTTAAATTCGTCTAGCACCGAAATGCAAGAGCAACTATCTAATTTTGTAAAAGTACTAAATAAACGCTACAAAGAAGTTAGCTACAGTAAACAAAAGTTTTATATAAAAAGTGAAAAGTGGTTAGAAGGTCAACTTACTGTCGCTGCAGAAACAGCAAAGCAAGAAGTCTACGCAAATCATTGGACAACTGCAGCGATAGATCTAAGAGGCGGAAACTTAAAGATGTTAACGATGCAATTGGTTGTACAAATATAAAAGAATCGTTCCTACATCAATTACGATCACAGAACCAATTAACAAAAGTGGATATAATTGAAAAAGTTATTAAAGCTAGTCCAGTGAGAACAACACGAATTCTTAAAATTATACCAACTCCGCGCGATGCAAAACAGTACACAAATGAGGAGGCATTAGCCTTATTTCTGGATGTGAAGTTAACAAAACAGCAATATATTAAGCTCAGATTGCGTCTGATTGAAAAGGGCTCAAATATCCATGCAGCATATCATCACATAACCGCTGCTAAAATGGACTGTTTGCCATCAAAGGACACTATTACAATCACACCAATTTCGGCAGAGGTACAGCTACAATCTCTATATGATCACACACCCGAACGCTTGCTACAATCAATACCAGGAAATGCGTTAAAGAAGTATGGAAACACAAAGCTAATTCCTTTTTGCAAATGGGGATGTGATGGTTCTTCGGGATAAAAACAATACAAACAAGTTGTATGTGAAAATATTTCGGACTCAGATATGTTCATGGTATCATTTGTACCATTGCGATTGAAACAGATTTTGTAAGATTCAGAGCCTACAACAACGCAAACAATGGATATTTGAAAAAATGAGACACCATCTTCTACGAAATACTGCAGGCCAATCAAATTTGAATTCAAAAACGAAACTCGTGAAATTAGTGATATCAAGGCCCAAAATGCAACACTATAGTTATTACAATTACAGTTAGATGGGCAGCAAATTGAAGTAAGCTACCAATTAGTCCTTACAATGTTAGATGAAAAAGTAGGTCAGGCTTTAAATAACACAAAGGCTGCATTATATGCCAAGCAGCATCAACCCAATTAAACCCAGTTGCGACAAAATCATTAGATAATATCGATGCATATGAATTTGGATTATCACCACTACATGCAAGAATACGACTTATGGAACATATACTAAAAATCTGTTATTATTTGTATTTCGGGTCTTCAGGATCCATAAGAAACAATGAAACCAACAAAGAGTTAAGAAGTTCAAAAAAGATGAATATCGCAAAATTTGATTGATTATATATCAGCCAAAACAAGGGTCAGGAAATACAAATGATGGCAATACCGCTCGAAGATTCTTTTTAGATCCAGAAACAGCATCTGAAATAACAGGAGTGGATTTAAACCTTATTTTCAGATTTGAAATAATCCTAGAAGTACTTCCGCGCATTGAAGATATTGTCTATAGACAATTTGGAGATTATGCCAAGGAAACTGCAAAAATATATACAACCACTACCCATGGAGAAATATGTCTGCAACAGTTCACAAAATCCTTTATCATGGAGAAGATACTATTAAATATCATGTGGTGCCACTTGGAGATCTATCAGAGGAAGCTCAGGAAAAAAGGAACAAGGATTACAGATTTTATAGAGAGCACAATACTAGAAAAATCTCACGAAATTCTACAAATGAAGATCTATTTAATATATTATTGGCAACGTCAGATCCGTTCATCTCCAATATTCGAAATCAATGGAAAACGGAACATCGGGAATTAGATGAAGAAGCCAAAAAACTACTAAAGAACAGAAATAGCACAGAACAAAATATAGAATATTTGCAATCAATATTTGTGTCAAATGAATAATAATTATAATTGCCTTTCATTGTTATTTAAGTAAGAAAAACATAGTATTAGTAAAAAATAATAATAAATAGAACCTACCATTGTTACAAATGCTATTAAAATCTATTGCAGTTTTTATTTTTAAAATGTTTTTTAAAATTATCAAATTTGACAGCAAAAAATAATACATTTTTCTGTAGTAACAGCAAAATCTCCAGTTAATTTTACAATTTTTTTTTTAGTGTAAACCTTTTTTTGAGTAAAATTTTTTTTTAGTATAACATTAAAAAATTCCATTATCACAAAAAATAATTATAATTATTATATAGTTCCAAATATTAAATTTTTTAATATGTAAATAAAAAAATAAACCCATATTTCACTCCAAAAGTTAAAAAAAAACAAAATTCAACTTTGACCTAGAAGTCCTTAAAAAGTCCTCAATAATTTTTTTCAATTACTTCAATACTTTGATCGGTTCAAAAGTTACAGAATTTTGGCCAATGAAAAACGATTTTCAGCCACTGTGCGACGTGTTTTCAGAATTAACTGGAGTAGAGATCGCGGCTCCCAGGGTTCATTACAAGCAAAGATTTCTTTGTTTTTGTTTTCCAAGAGAGAGACGAGACAGTTTATTATAATCTTTTCAATAAAAGTTATAATATTTATTGTTCAATTTAAATTACTAAGTACAGCACTGCACGATAGGTCTACTCCTGGTGCTCTCATCAGCTTCTCAATTCATTCGACGCTTACAGAAGATATCGCCACTATTCGTTGCGAGTATACATGAGCCGATTCTCTTTTCTTCTTCTCGATTGAGGCGAATACAATTTTTGCTTAACCGCTTGCTGCCGGAGGGGTGTTTATCCACTACTCACCTACACCAATTGGGGCGAATGAGGTTCTGGCCTCTAGTGGTATAGCGTCATCGTACTCACTGGCTTATCGTGTCAAGACGAATAAAATTATAGCCTGACACGACAACACCAGTAGTTTCACCAGTTGGTGGCGCGAGAGACTAGCTTAATTAAGATGAGTAAAACTCTAAAATATTTAAGCGAATAACATTCTGGCCCAACTATTTGCTGACTGCTAAAGACTTAAATAATAAGAATGAATAAAATTATAATATTATTAACTAGATTTTACCGCCTTGCTAGCCACATGCTGACTGACTTCTATACTCTATAAGCATTGCTGTTATACTTGAATACTCACCATCATTGTGTGAGCAGGCTGATCGTTTGACAGTCATGACAGCGTGGTATCAAGCAGAATTATCATTAGGTGGCAGTGTTACCTAAACATTTCCGTTAATTTTAAGCCTAAGTTATTATTATTAATGTAAACTACGATTTCAATTAGACAAACAAATAACAATTACATGTGTAAAGCTAATAATTTTCCGAAAATAACTGCTAGTAATGAGTTGTAAATTTTTTATGTGTTTCCCAACTGCACTAACACAGGGTTGTAAACGGTAATACCACGAAATAGTTGTAAGACAATAGAAGTTCAACTTAAAAATTTTGACATGTTTAGTTGTTATCGATAATACCAAATTAAAAAATTTCAACTGAAGTAGAGATGAGTTGTAAACCATAATAGGGCATAAATAAGATTCAGAGGTAAAAAAAACTATAATGATTTGAAATTCTAAATTCAATTGAAACTATAAAATCAATTTAATTCGCATTCTCTATAATGCAATAGAGGTCACAATTGGTGATGTATATACTAGCCAAAAAGACAGTATGTTGTCGTCCTTTCTATGGAAGAATACTAGTATTAATAGAATAATATTTATATTATAATATCATGTGGGCCCAAAACGAGGCCCCGACTTTTAGTATACACAAAATATATTTGTTATTATGCCAATGCAGCCCCTTTATTAATTTGATACTCCATATCAACAGTTTAAAGAAATTTTGCAGCTCTATGTTGTAAGTTTGTGAAATAATTATATTTTATTATGCGAATGAAGTGTCATTTTTAGTTTAAAAATTGAATAGAGTATATTACACTTACAAAGAAGTTATTTTTATGTTATAAGCATAATTGAATATTTATGTACGTTTTTATGATCAAAATGAAATTGTTATTTGTTTCTCTTCTTATTTGTCTTGCAATATTTATTTGGTCATTGTTGACCTAATCGTTGTGGACATTGCAAATCCCCAGGTATTTACACCAAAATCTGCCTTTTAAAGCACCAAAAACTGTTAATATAATAGTAATTAATATTAAGCTATTAAAATTCTTCAAGCTAGAAGGTCTTTTGTTAAAAAATTATATTTTTATTTTTCGATATTTAGCCACTCTATTGTGTAGCATCATCAGAAAATAAAAATTTTACCGAACAACAAACAAATAATATGTTTTTGAAAAATTGTCACAAAAATTCAAAAATGTTTCAAAGTTAACATAAAACAAGAATAACCTGTGGTTTTTTAAAAATAATTTAAAAAAATATAAATACAGTTAACTTAACATTAAAAAAGTTGTTAAAGTAATGTTACAATTGTATTAACATGTGTACTAAACTTATTTAAATAATATAACATAATTCAAAAAACCATAACAACATACTTATATTAATTATGTTATTCTATGAACTAAGTGTCTACATATCTGCGAAACATTATCTGTGTCTGCCTTAAAATTAATTCTTTGAGTACGAGGTGTATTAACAATTTGTAAAATTTCTTATATAAAACGACGCTTATAACTAATTTCTGTATTCAAAACCGATTCGTTATCAAAGTTAGGATAATGATTTGATTCAAACCAATGAGAAGATACTGTTGTATTAAGGGTATGTCTGCAATTAAGATTTGATTTATGTTCAACTATTCTAGTCTTCAGTTTATTTTTTGTTGTCCCTACATAAACCTTATTACAAGTCTTCTAAGCATTTCCCTTACAAGGAATTTAATAAACTATATTTGCCTTATCCAATTCATGAATCCTATCTTTGGTTTTACCAAACAATCTATTCAATGTATTTTAAACTTTGAAAGTCATTTTGTATTTTTCCTTATCAAAAAAGTTAGCGGAGATCCGAAGGTATCATCCGAACAACTTTAGTCTCATATTAACGAGCCATATCACGAACAGGCTAAAAACGAGGAGAATAAAGGTAGTCCATTAAAGCGTTTTCCCTCAAAAGCCAAAACTGCCCCTGCATATCAATACCAAATACCACTGTACCAGTGGAAGGAAATCCACGGTAAATTATTAGGTAAGCCATGTACCGCTATATTGAGTCAAAAACAACTTCCATAAAATTTAGAACAATGGTTAATTGGTCCTAAGTCAATTTGCATTGCAAAGTCCTTTCATACAAATCAGTTATATAGCCAATATTCTTCTATCCCTATCCAATACTAGATAGTTTATTAAGATATGAATACAATAATTTAGTTATTACATTATTAAATACAATTTTAGAGATAATATTTGAGTACTTTTTGTAATATTATTATTATTATTATTATTATTATTATTATTATTATTATTATTATTTTTATAGAAAGATTCAATCAAATAAAATATGATGGCCATTCCTTTGTTATACTTGTCTTTAAAAGATAACGCAAACCGCCTTATAGAAAATTTAGAATAGAGTTACGAAATAATAATCTAAGATCTTTAATTAAATCATAAAAAAATAATTGTCGGCAAGAAATTGGTGTGAAACGACCTATTAAGCAAATTCGTAATGTTATAAACATAAAACAAAAATAACAACATAGAGTAAAGACAAATATTACAGAACAAAACATAACCAGAAGATACACACACACATGAACACATATAAGACTACTAAGACTACTAGATCTTGCCTTGACTTGGAGATTTCATAGTGTGAACATCTGCGTGTACATAATAGTGTTAACTTTACAGTACATTAGTACTGAAGAGTTTTAAATAAGAGTAGTAATTGCCGAATAAAGTTGTGTATCGATAAAATCATTAAGGGGACTGCGTATTTTAATTCTTGCAATCAAACGAACCCTACAAATTAATACAAATTAACATTTATTGTGGTAATAAACGTAACAATAAGTATGAAAAATCATATTAAAATAGTTTTAAGTCATGTGGCAATCAGCGTTTTCCCTTCTTTTAAAAAGTAGTTTTAGCTTTTGCTTTGCATTAGACACCATACATCTGACTCATGGTCACCGTATCTCCAAGCGAAAGAAACTGGTTTAGGTTTCTATAACTAGAACTTTATATGAAAAATGACTCAAACTCAAGTCTAAAGAAAAGTAATTATTTTTATATAATAACGTAATTGTTTGTAAATTTCGAACACATTGTCAACTGTGAGAACTGATATATCCAAATTACTCACTTGCTGTTTTGTTCTTGAATACGAACAAATAAATAAAAATTGCTAAGGTAAAATTTTGTAGGAAATTTTGTCAGCCTTAAATTTTGTGTTAAGTAATTTTTGCTAAAAGTTAAGGTGGATATATTTACCACGAATTTATTCGCAAACATGTTTCATATTTTTATCCGTTCAGCGTTTTAAATGTGGCAAGTTACACACCTTGGGTTATATACTTTTTTTTCTTTTCAAAGTCTTTTGAAAGTTTTGTGAAAACGAACAACACAATAAGTTGCTTTAAGATTTTATTAACAAATATATTAAGCGGAGTACATAGAAGTATTGCACGAAGAATTAATAAAAAGAGTTTACACACAACCGTCATCTGTTATATATATATACAACGGGCCGATAGTTGAAAGTTGCTCAACTTTGTGTCAGACGCGTTGCAAACTTCTATATGTACCTTGTTGCCGCTTTCAACTCATTACTTGTACTTTCGGCTTTATAATTTCAGATATATTAGGGGACCTTAAGAAAGCCCCCTCTCACTCTAGCACGCTTGCCTACTACCAAGACTCGTCACATCCTTTTTAAGTATATGTACCAAGTGTGCCCATTTTCGAAATTCCAGGTATTATTCCCGCGCTTTGGCGAAATTGCCTAGGTTATTAGGCGTCTAAACATTTCCAATAATAATGCACAGATAGGATGAATTTTATCAACTTTTTGATATAAAGTTAATAACGAGGCTTGTATTGTTCCGCTTTCGCCGTTGTGTCGATAGAAATAGATTTGTTAGTCTTCAAGAAATTGCTTATATAAGAAGTACAGTTATTTGATTTTCTAATTAGTTGGTCAGTCACTACTTCTTACCTACCGCAGCTATAAATATACGTAAAAGCTCTTTGTCGAGAATTAACGCCTCAGCATCATTATTCATGTAACAAATGACATGCTGTTACATTGCATGCATTGTCCTTTGAGCTGTTAACAAAGTACATTCGATTCCAATCCATAGTTGTGTGCAATTATTCAAAAGGATTCGGAATTGAGCAACAACAATGCTTATTACTCTTTTAGTTTATTAAAAAACAATATGACAGTGCTTTTTTAACCGCCAGGCCAATTGACCGAATGCGTTCATTATCAGCAAATACAAATATATCTGCCACAGAAACAACGAACTCATCAAATAAAAATCAACAAATAGACAATACAAGTGCTATAAAAAAAAAATAGTAGAAGAAGATAAAGAAAGGGGTACTATATCTAAACGCGTGCAAACTGGTATGAATCGGATCATAAGCATAACCAAGAGGAAGGCCAGTCCTAAGTCTTCGCAACCATACACAGGTTCTCATCAAGTAGCTGCAATATCGGTAACTGAAAATAGATTCTCTGTACTTGCTACCCCGGATAATGAAAATTCCGAACCCACTGGAAGGGATCAAAACCCACAACAATTTACTTACGCGAACAACCATCAAATTCCATTGTAAATATGCTGTCCCAACTCGTAGGTAAAGAAAATTTCTATGTGGCTTGTGTACGAAGAGGACAAATACAAGAAACAAAGATCCAAGCCCACACTGAGAAGAATTATCGCCCGCAAGTGGTATAGATGCAGATAATAAGAGCTATTATACGTAGCAACTAAAAAGTGCTAAAGGTTTGATCGTCATCGTAAAGGGCGTTCACAGTTCTGTTCCCACTGAGGAAATAAAAAGTGACATAGAGGTGGGAGGTTATGTCGTAAGGTCAGTGCACAATATTCTAAATAAGAATAAATTTCCCCAACCTATGAATCGTGTTGAAATCGTATATAACGCATCTCAGCTTAAATCAAAAAACTCGCGCTACCTTTTGAACAGAAGAATAACGGTGGAAGAGCCTCTAAAACATAATGGTCCCCGTCAGTGTACCAACTGCCAGGAATTCGGACACACGACAACCTACTGCAAGCTACCATCCGTATGCATTGTTTGCGGTGATGCGCATCGGACTTTGGAATGCACTTCTTCCAAAACATACCCCAAGGTCAAAAAATTCAGCAACTGTGGCGAAATCCACACAGCAAATTACAGGGGCTGCAAAGTCTTTCAATATGTAAAAACTAATGTGAAAGTCGTACGTAAACAGGAATATGAGCAACATAAGGCTTCCCAATTTCCTCGGCTTCACACTGGTTCTATTCCTAGTACACAAGGTACACAGCCACATACTAAACCAAACTATTCGTATGCCCAAACATTAACAAATGATTTATCCAATACGAATGCCAAAAGGTCTAATGCGCATAATCATTCATATGCCCACGTCTTAAAAGAGGGTGAAAAGACACCCCTCACTAACAATTCGAGCTCGATCGAGAACTTAATACATGCAATGAATAATTGCATGACAACTATGCAAGCTATGTTTCGCGAAATAATGCGAACCCAAAACATGCTTCTGCAAGTTTTGCTTAGCAAAAAATGAACCAGTTAAAAATATGCTTCTGGAACGCTAACGGGCTCTCCCAACATAAATATGAAGTAGAACACTTCCTGCTAGCACTAAGACATACTTTAAGTCTCTGAAACACACTTCACTATAAAAAAATGCTTTAGAATTGATGGGTTTTTTATATTGTATGACACCAAACACTCAAGCGAAAGGGCTTGTGGTGGGACTGCCATTATAGTCCTAAAAAACGAAAGTAATTTTGCATCGCCTGAGTTCTGGGAAGACTTTTTGCAAGCCACGACTATAAATCTTACTGATTTTAAAATTGTAGTCTCGTCAGTGTATTGCCCGCCTGTGCATAAAATCGAACACCATGAATTTGCAAGGTTCTTTGCTATGCTAGGACAAAAATTTATTGTCGCTGGCGATTACAATGCAAAGCACACATATTTGGGATCCAGACTGCTTAGTTTTAGAGGTAGGCAGTTGTATTATACAGTTCAAGCAAACGAGATATCCGTCGTATCTGGCGGTAAACCCACCTATTGGCCCACTGACTAATAAGTTATCAGACCTTATTGATTTTGCTATAGTAAAAACATCAGACGCGATCAACTATTAGTTAGTTCATCCTATGATCATTCACATACAGTTATTTTACACGACAGTTTTTTCACTGCACCTAAAACCCTTAGTTTCTACCCGAATAGAAACACGAATTGGTTAAAATTTAAAATGTATGTGAGTTTTCACTTATCTTTGAACATCCCACTGAGAAATCTAGCTGATATTCAAGCAGCTGTAGATCATTTTACAGACGTCGTGACTGCCGCAGCCATAGCTGCAACGCCAACAAAGCCGTCAGCTAAAATATTATCGTATCAGACAACAGCAGATATTTATATGCTCTTTTAAAAGCTTCTGTACCTCTTTATTGACAAAATCGATCATGGATATTGGGTACGACTGGTATCTTGAATATATGGGTTCATTATCTTTTGTTCTAATTGTAGCCGAGATATTGGTATTGTACGGAAGAACCTCATTTGGGCCTGCGAATACTGCCGCGTTTCTATTGACAACGTCATAAAATCTTCCTTCAAATTCCTTTAAAATCGTCTCGGTTGTTAAATTATTCACTGAGTCCAAGTTCAAATACTTTAAGCTTTCTTGCCCCCCTTTGAAAAAAAATAACATTTTTACCCGTATCAATTATGCGGTTAATTTTTTTAATAAAATTAAAGCCAAGAATTCCATCAAATAATGGCAAGTTTTCTAAAAGGTAAAATGTCTCTGTATTGTTAAATACGTTCACGAGAGTAGCCTGATCGATTCTGGTAGCACCGTGAATAGATTTCACAAGGACTGGTCTAGGAAGTTTTCTTATACCCTTAAGGTTCTGGAATTTTCCAATATAACTCTTGGTAGATCCAGTGTCAACCAAAAGTTTTATATTATCTCCTCCTATTGTCCGTTCGATAAAGGGGAGAACTGATTTTCCCCTAAAAAATTAATTTCGTCCTCAAAGGTTAAGTTTCCTAATGGTTGATTTTCCTGTAAAGCGTGATCGTTGGTAATGGCAGGGTTTCCCTCCCATGATTGGACTTCATGAATCATGAAATCACGAAAGTTGTTTGATCTGACGGTACGCATACTTACATCCGTATCTAATGTTTGTAAATGCGGTCGCATTCCAAAATTTTGAATATGCGATGGTTGGAGATTTGCCCGAGGATTAGAACGATACGGCAAATTATATTGTTGTGGGTGGTATTTGATTACTCAAAGGTATGTTTACCTTTGGTTGTCCGAAATAGTTGCCGGATGATTGGTTATTAGCAATTGGGGGATTAAGGATGGTTGGTGTCGGGTGCGTTCGTGGAAAATAATTTGGATGAACTTTACCAAGCCCGTTGTTATAAATAGTGGCGAAATGGTTCCTGTTTTGATATTTCTCCAGTTCCTGTGCCAACGCTAAACCGGAGGGCAGAACAGTTGGTTTACAGGAAAATAATGTATCACAAAGAGGTCTCCTAAGCCCCGATATAAAAACCCGCAATGAATCCATCCTATTCTTTTGGTTAAGTGATTGAATTAGCGTAATGTTTCCCTCATTACTCTTTATAACCTTATTAGTAATAGATGTCAGCTTACCCTCAACCTCGTTATAAAAATCAATTATCGGTTTCTGACCCTATCTCAAAGTAGAAAGTTGCTGTTCCAACGTATAGATTGACGTCTTATCCGTGTACGCAAAATCTAACCTAGCAAGTATGGCGTGAAAATTCAACACCGAGTCGGCACTCCCTATGATCTTGTTCCTCAATATTGCGACCGCCTGATAGTATTTAGAACTACCTTGATATCGCTCGAATAACTTGTGGGCTGTAACAGCCGCTTGACGCCATGAGACATATTTAGAAGCCTCGCCCCCGAACTCGGGAACAGATTTGACAATATCAAGTGGCTCGTCGCAAAAAACACCATCAACAATCTCAATATTCTTGTGCTCCACAGTAACTGATGGAACCTGAAGTGCGACAATTTTCCTATTTAGTTCCTCAATCATTCCCTGAAATTCTGCGCGAGTTTGCTCAGTTGCCTGTTTAACGGCCACACTTATAATCGCTTGTATGTTAGCTTCGTCCATAGTAGTATTCTTTTCTGTTCTTCTATTGTGAATATTAAACTTTCGAAAAAGTTCGTCAACTTCGTCAATAAGTATCCCTAGAGAACTCATAAATACATTCAAAGCCAGTTAAACAAATATTTTTAATAATATGAAAAAAAATCGAAAAAATGATTTCTTTATTTTTCAAAACAGTATTTTTTAAACTATATTAATTATTATTTGCCACAGTTCCAAGAACTATCAAATTAATATAATTTTAATTAATCTAATATTTGAATTAATTGATATCTACTTAATATTAAATTAATTAAATTCGAATTTATCAAAAAGAAATATATTTTTTCTAATTCTACTGAAATAGTTACGTCTACTGAATGATGCTGACAGATGTTTTTGTTGTTCCGGACTTCCAGTATTTCCAGTTCTTAGGATGTTTTTGTATTCATGGCTCTTACGTTATTTTGCTTTCCATTTGTATTTTTCTTAATATGGCAGATTTTTTAATTATTGGTGGAAAAACGTATTCGTTACTTTTTCTATATTTGTTGTTATATTTTTAATATTTAAAGTTGTTGTTATTTTTATACCGATGACTTTGCACGTTATCAACCTCTTTTAGGTATTATCGTATTTTGCTTTTTATTTGTTTTCTCTTAGTAATATACCAAAAAAAGAATGTGTTTGTTATTTTTTATTTTTGTTGCTTTACTAAACGTTAGTATTATTGTATTTTGTTTTTTACTAGTTTTTATTTTGTTACACTTTTAAAGTTTAAAGTTGTTAAAACGATTTCTGCACCTTATTTAATAAACATTAGTCTTGTTGTATTCTGCTTTTTTCATTTTCTTACACCTTCGATATTTAAAGTTTTTTTTTTTTTGTTTTGTTTATACTGTATTTTATTTTATTGAATCTTTCTATTAAAAGAAATTCACAATAAGTATTCAAATCGTATTTCTAAATTATTATTTACTAGTTAGTACCAACGTAATAACTAATTTGTTGTATTCAAATCTTAAAAATCTGTCTTCTATTGTGTAGAGAGAGCCGCCTCGCCAGGCTCAATGTGTCAGTTCTTTTTAGTCTCTCGTGGCCATCAAATTGCAATAAATTGCGTGCTAGAGTGTTTTGATGTGCCACTAGTTTGTTCACGTATTTGGACGTGTATGTTTTAACTTCTTCGTGGATAGTGGGAACTTTGAGATCCCTATGTATGTTTTCATTTCTTATGTACCAGGGGGCGCAAACGATATGACGTAAAATCCTAGACTGTCTTCTCTGTAACTTCTGGATGTTTGATGCACACGCAGTACCCCACAGCTGAATACCATATGACCAAATTGGCTTTATAACGGATTTGTATAAAAGGACTTTATATTCCAAAGCCAAAGTTGAGTTAGGACTTATTAGCCAATGCAGTTGATTTGTTCGAAGCTTTATGGACGTTATTTTTGCCTCAATGTGACGGGACCAAGTTAGGCGCCGATCTAGGTGGATACCTAAATATTTAACATGCGTTTCCGCTGGAACCGTGGTATTAGTTATTGTGATTACATGAGCACATTTTGATGGATTTACCTTTATTCTCCACTGTTTTAGCCAGTCTTCTAGCTTATGAATATGGGACTGCAGCTTTTCAGATGCATCCTTTGGATCATTACTGACACTTATAATTGCAGTGTCGTCTGCAAAGGTTGATGTATATGTATGTGGGCTTGTCGGCATATCCGCTATATAGATGATATATAATAGCGGTCCTAGCACACTACCTTGAGGTACTCCTGCACTGATTTTCCCACATCTTGAAAGCTGGTCCTTTAACCTTACTTTAAAAGTTCTATATGACAAATAGCTTTTTATAAACTTGTGGGTGTTTTCAGGTAGAACCCGAGCTATTTTAGTAAGTAGCCCATCATGGCAGACTTTATCAAATGCTTGGGAAATGTCTATAAATAAAGCTGAACAGTATTGCTTTCCTTCAAAAGCCGATCTAATAATGGTAACGATTCTATGGACTTGTTCAATCGTACTATGCCTTGCTCGAAAACCAAACTGATGATCTGGGATAACGTTTTGTTCATTTAAAAAAGGAGTTACACTCGAGACGAATAATTTTTCAAATATCTTTGACAAAACTGACAGTAGGCTAATAGGCCTGTAGGATGTAATCTGGCTTGAGTCCTTTCCAGGTTTCGGGATCATAACGATTTCAGACATCTTCCAAGAGCATGGGAAGAAGCCGACGCGCAACATGGCATTAAATATGTAAAGTAAAATTCTTACAGCTGAATTAGGTAAGTTTTTTATCATTGATCCTGTTATACGATCAGGTCCAGGTGATTTCTTCATATCCGTATTTTTAATTGTCGATTTTAAAGAAGACAACCGAAATTTCATAGGATCATTCACGATGTCGCTAATAATTGGAATAGTGGAATTACTTATATCATGTGGTCCCAAAACCTTCTCTAAGTGCTTTGCGAACGCATTTGCCTTTTCACTTGAGTTTTTAGCCCAAGTACGATCTTCAAGTCTTAGTGGGGATTCGTAAGCAATAGGACATTGTAAGTGCTTTACAGCTTTCCACAGACTATAATCCGTGTTTTTCATTGGATCCAAGTTTTTTAAAAAGTTGTTGATAGCGAGTTGGTGTTTCTGTCTCAATTTACTCCGTAAGTTTTTTTTGGCATAAGTTCATTTGCATTTTTATGTGTGGAGAACGACTATTTTGCCATTGTCTTCTTAGTCTTCTTTTCTCAATGACGAGCATCTGAATATCTGCTGTTGGTACGTTATTATTTTAGCTGATGGCTTTGTTGGCGTTGCAGCTATGGCTGCGGCAGTCACGACGTCTGTAAAAGGGTCTACAGCTGCTTGAATATCAGCTGGATTTTTCAGTGGGATGTTCAAAGGTAAGTGAGAGTTCACATACATTTTATATTTTAACCCATTCGTGTTTCTGTTCGGGTAGAAACTAAGGGTTTTAGGTGCAGTGCCAAACTGTCGTGTAAAATAACAATTGTAGGTGAATGATCAGAAGATAGGTCATAGGATGAATTAACTAAGAGTTGATCGCGTTTGATGTTTTTTACTATTGCAAAATAAATAAGGTCTGGCAACTTGTTAAAGTCTGTGGGCCAATAGGTGGGTTTACCGGCAGATACGACGTCAAGCTTGTTTGTTTCAACTGTATAATACAACTGCCTACCTCTAGGACTGAGGAGCCTGGATCCTGGATGTAATGGCATTTGTAAATATGCTGTTTTCGCGCAAGTAGATTGGTGGGGGTTTTTGTTCCCTTACAGTGGGTTCGGCATTTTCATTATCCGGGGTAGCAAGGACAGAAAATCTATTTTCACTTACCGATGTTGCAGCTACTTGATGAGAACCTTTATATTGCTGGGCGGTTCGCTCTTGTTGTGAATTACGTATTACGTTATGGTTATGTACCGATCCATACCAGTTTGCACGCGTTTAGATACAGTACCTGGTTCTTTTTCTTGTGCTATTTTTTGAGTATTATTTGTTTCTTTAGTTTTATTTGTTGAATTCGTTGTTTCTGTAGCAGATGTATTTATGTTTGCTGATAATGAACGCGTTCGGTCAATTGGCCTGGCGGTTAAAAAAGCACTGTCATCTTTTTTTATTATTTATATTGTTTATTGCATTATTAGCATTTGTGTAAGAAAAAGAGTAATAAGCATTGTTGTTATTACCTTTTGTATTTGTTTCGTTGTTTGGTGCGCTCATGCACTCACTATCAATTCTTTAAACAGGTTTAACCATACACTTTGTTATTGTCTTTTTTATCACACACTATATTATAATGCTTTTTATTTTTTGTTATTTATTTTGTTGTTGTTAATAACTGTTAACTGTGTCTCTGCACTTGTTCAAATTTTAAAATAAAAAAAGTCACCTTAAATGAATATAAATTATGCGCTTAAAGTGAAGTACGTCTTTACTCAAACGAAGTTTATACTTGAATGAGTTTATTCTCTGAGTTTTATGGCCGCAATTTTTGCTTCAATATGGCGGGCCCAAGTCAGACGTCTATCAAGGTGGATACCTAAATATGTAACGCGTGTTTCCGCTGGAACTGTGGTATTTGTTATCGTTATTGGGGGACAATTTTGCCTCCTGAGAGAAAACGTTACATGAGTACATTTTGAAGGATTTACCTCAATCCTCCACTTATATAACCAGTCCTCTAGCTCGTGACTGTGGGCCTGCAATTTTTTAAAAGGCAACCTTTGATTCATTACTGACACTTATAAATGCAGTATTGTCTGCAAACGTTGATGTATATGTATATAGGCTTGTTGACATATCAGCTGTATGAATGATGTGTAATAACGACCGTAGTATGCTACCTAGGGGGACCCCTGCAGAGATTCTGCCATTTTTAGAAATCTGATCTTTTGAAGTTACTTTAAACGTAAGATTCTCTGGCATAAGGTCATTTGGACTTTTATATCTGGAGAGCGACTGTTGTGTCGTTGCCTTCTAAGCCTTCTTCCTGACAATGATCTGAACATCAGCCGTGCGAATTTCGTTTAACTATTGGGTATGCTGGCGTTGCACGTCTGGCTGCTTCAGTCGCGGTTTTTTTAATCTTTCTTCATGTTTTATTGAATCTTTTTATTTAAAAAAATTTACAATATGTATTCAAATATTATCTCTAAATTATCGGTTATTAGGTATTACCAATGAAATAACTAGTTTATTATATTCAAATCTTAATAATAAAGGACTATCTACTATTGCGAGAGCCGTCTCGCCAAGCTCAATGTGTCAGTTTTTTTCTCTGGTGCCCATGAAATTGCAGTAAACCGCGCGCTAGAGTGTTAGGATCTAGATCTCTATGTAAATTTTCATTTCTTATGTACCGTACCAGGGGGCGCTTACGAAAAGTCGTCAAATCCTAGACTGTCTTCTTTGGGACTTCTGAATATTAGATGCGCAAGCAGTACCCCACAACTGAATGCCATATATCCATATTGGATTTATTGTGGATTTGTATAAAATCACTTTGTAATCCAAAGCCAGGATGAGTAAGAACTAGCCAATGTAGGTGATTTGTTCGAAGCTTCATGGCCATTGTTTTTGCCTCAATGTGACGGTACCGCGTAAGGCGTCGATCTAGGTGGATACCCAACTCTCTAACGTGCGTTTCTGCTGGAACCGTGGTATTTGTTATTGTTATTGGTGGGCAATTTTGCCTTTTGAGGGTTACGTGACACATTTCGATGGGTTTACTTTTATTCTCCACTTTTTCAGCCAGTCCTCCAGCTCATAAATGTGCAACTGAAGTTGTTGAGATGAATCTTTCGGATCATTATTAACACTTATAAATGCAGTGTCATCTGCAAACGTTGACGTATATGTATTTGCGCTTGTTGGCATCTCCGCTGTATAGATAAGATATAATAGCGGCCCTAGTATACTACCTTGAGGAACCCTTGCGGAGATTTCCCCTTTTCTAGAAAATTGATCCTTTGACGTTACCTTAAACGTTCAATAGCTCTTCAGAAGCTTGTGAGAGTTTTCAGGTAGAATTCGAGTTATTTTCGGCAGTAACCCATCATGCTACACTTTATCAAACGCCTGGGAAATATCAATAAACAAGGCGGAACAATATTGCTTATTTTCAAATGCAGATATAATAACGGTGACTATTCTGTAGACTTGCTCAATTGAACTATGATTTGCTCGAAAACCAAACTGATGGTGCGGGATGATGTTTTGATAAGTAAGATATGGCTTTAAACACGAAATATTTTTTCAAACAATTTTGACAAAATTGAAAGCAGGCTAATGGGCTTGTACCACGTAATCTGACTTAAGTACTTGCCTGGTTTAGGGATCATTACATTTTCAGACATCTTCCAAGAGCATGGAAAGAAGCCAATTCGCAACATTGCATTAAATACGAACAGTAAAAGTCTCAGAGCATAATTAGATAAATATCTTATCATTGATCCGGTAATACGATCACGGCCGGGCGATTTTCTCATATCTAGAGTTTTAACTGTCGATTTTAAGAACGATAGCCAAAATTTCATAGGAGCAATCACAGGGTCACCGATGTTTGGAATAGTGAAACTTCTTATGTCATGTGGTGTGAAAACCTTTTCTAAGTGATTTGCGAAGGCATGTACCTTTTCAGCTGAGCTCTTAGCCCATGTTCGGTTTTCAAGTCTTAATGGGTATTCGTAGGAAATATAACATTTTAAGTGCCTTACAGCTTTCCAGAGGCTGTAGTCAGTGTTTTTGCTTGGATTCAAAGTTTATAAATATATCTTTTTATTGGAGTCTTGTTTCTGTCTTAGCTTATTACGTAAAGTTCTTTGACATAAGTTCAATTGGTTCTTGATATCAGGAGAACGACTATGTTGCCATTGCTTTCTGAGCCTTCTTTTTTCGCTGGCGAGGGTATGTATATCAGCCGATGATTGGTATACATTTCTTTCCATTACTCGTTCATCTGGTGTTGCATTTCTTACTGCGGCCATCAGGACGCTTGTAAAATAATCCACAGCTGCTTAAATATCAGTCGGATTTCTTAATGGGATGTTCGTAGGTAAGTGAGAGCTTACATATATTTTATATTTTAACCAATTAGTGTTTTTACTTGGATATTAAATAAGGGTTTCTTGTGCAGTGTGCACACGTACGTCATATTTAACGCATAACAAATATATATATTTTTTAAATTCAATTGAACAGTGAACAGTTACTAATAACAAAGAAATAACAAAAAAATAAAAACAATATAATATACTGTGTGTAAAAAAACAACAACAAATAGTGCATGGTTAAAACGGTTTGAACAATTGATAGTGAGTGTATGAGCACACCAAATATTAATGAAAAAATTATAAAAGGTAATAACAACAATGCTTATTACTCTTTTACTTACACAAATGCTAATAATGCAATGAACAATACAAATAATACAAAAAAAAAGATTTTTTTTTACTGTATTTTATTTTATTGAATCTTTCTATTAAAAGAAATTCACAATAAGTATTCAAATCTTATTTCTAAATTATTATTTACTAGTTAGTACCTACGTAATAACTAATTTTTGTATTAAAATCTTAAAAATGTATCTTCTATTGTATAGAGAGAGCCGCCTCGCCAGGCTCAATGTGTCAGTTCTTTTTAGTCTCTGGTGGCCATCAAATTGCAATAAATTGCGTGTTGGGATGTGCGACTAGTTTGTTCACGTATTTGGACGTGTATGTTTTAACTTCTTCGTAGATAGTGGGAACTTTGAGATCCCTATGTATGTTTTCATTTCTTATGTACCAGGGGGCGCATACGATATGACGTAAAATCCTAGACTGTCTTCTCTGCAACTTCTGGATGTTTGATGCACAGGCAGTACCCCACAGCTGAATACCATATGACCATATTGGCTTTATAACGGATTTGTATAAAAGGAATTTATATTCCAAAGCCAAAGTTGAGTTAGGACTTATTAGCCAATGCAGTTGATTTGTTCGAAGCTTTATGGACGTTATTTTTGTCTCAATATGACGGGACCAAGTTAGGCGCCGATCTAGGTGGATACCTAAATATTTAACGTGCGTTTCCGCTGGAACCGTGGTATTAGTTATTGTGATTGGTGGACAATTTTGCCTTCTAAGGGAAAACGTTACATGACCACATATTGATGGATTTACCTTTATTCTCCACTGTTTTAGCCAGTCTTCTAGCTTATGAATATGGGACTGCAGCTTTTCAGATGCATCCTTTGGATCATTACTTACACTTATAACTGCAGTGTCGTCTGCAAAGGTTGATGTATATGTATGTGGGCTTGTCGGCATATCCGCTGTATAGATGATATATAATAGCGGCCCTAGCGCATTACCTTGAGGTACTCCTGCACTGATTTTCCCACATCTTGAAAGCTGGTCCTTTGACCTTACTTTAAAAGTTCTACCGGACAAATAGCTTTTTATAAGCTTGTGGGTGTTTTCAGGTAGAACCCGAACTATTTTAGTAAGTAGCCCATAATGGCAGACTTTATTAAATGCTTGGGAAATATCTATAAATAAAGCTGAACAGTATTGCTTTCTTTCAAAAGTCGATCTAATAATGGTAACGATTCTATGGACTTGTTCAATCGTACTATGCCTTGCTCGAAAACCAAACTGATGATCTGGGATAACGTTTTGTTCATTTAGAAAAGGAGTTACACTCGAGACGAATAATTTTTCAAATATCTTTGACAAAACTGACAGTAGGCTAATTGGCCTGTAGGATGTAATCTGGCTTGAGTCCTTTCCAGGTTTCGGGATCATAACAATTTCAGACATCTTCCAAGAGCATGGGAAGAAGTCGACGCGCAACATGGCATTAAATACGTAAAGTAAAATTCTTACAGCTAAATTAGGTAAGTTTATTATCATTGATCCTGTTATACGATCAGGTCCAGGTGATTTCTTCATATCCGTATTTTTAATTGTCGATTTTAAAGAAGACAACCGAAATTTCATAGGATCATTCACGATGTCGCTAATAATTGGAATAGTGGAATTACTTATATCATGTGGTGCGAAAACCTTCTCTAAGTGCTTTGCGAACGCATTTGCCTTTTCACTTGAGTTTTTAGCCCAAGTACAATCTTCAAGTCTTAGTGGGGATTCGTTAGCAATAGGACATTGTAAGTGCTTTACAGCTTTCCACAGACTATAATCCGTGTTTTTCATTGGATCCAAGTTTTTTAAAAAGTTGTTGATAGCGAGTTGGTGTTTCTGTCTAAATTTACTCCGTAAGTTTTTTTTTGGCATAAGCTCATTTGCATTTTTATGTGTGGAGAACGACTATTTTGCCATTGTCTTCTTAGTCTTCTTTTCTCAATGACGAGCATCTGAATATCTGCTGTTGCCTGGTACGTTATTATTTTAGCTGATGGCTTTGTTGGCGTTGCAGCTATGGCTGCGGCAGTCACGTCGTCTGTAAAATGGTCTACAGCTGCTTGAATATCAGCTGGATTTCTCAGTGGGATGTTCAAAGGTAAGTGAGAGCTCACATACATTTTATATTTTAACCAATTCGTGTTTCTGTTCGGGTAGAAACTAAGGGTTTTAGGTGCAGTGACAAAACTGTCGTGTAAAATAACAATTGTAGGTGAATGATCAGAAGATAGGTCATAGGATGAATTAACTAAGAGTTGATCGCGTTTGATGTTTTTTACTATAGCAAAATAAATAAGGTCTGGCAACTTATTAAAGTCTGTGGGCCAATAGGTGGGTTTACCGGCAGATACGACGTCAAGCTTGTTTGTTTCAACTGTATAATACAACTGCCTACCTCTAGGAGTGAGGAGTCTGGATCCCCAATATGTGTGCTTTGCATTGTAATCGCCAGCGGCAATAAATTTTTGCCCTAGCGTAGCAAAGAACCTGGCAAATTCATGGTGTTCGATTTTATGCCTAGGCGGGCAATACACTGATGATACTACAATTTTAAAATCTGTTAGATTTATGGTCGTGGCTTGCAAAAAGTCCTCCCTGAATTCAGGCAATGAAAAATGCCTTACGTTTTTTCGGACTATAATGGCAGTCCCACCACATGCCCTTTCGCTTGGGTGTTTGGTGTCTTATACAAAATACCCATCAATTCTAACGCTGTTTTTTATAGTGAAGTGTGTTTCAGAGACTTATTTTATGTCTATATCATGTGCTAGCAGGAAGTGTTCTACTTCATATTTATGTTGGGAGAGCCCGTTAGCGTTCCAGAAGCATATTTTTAACTGGTTAATTTTTTGCCAAGCAAAACTTGCAGAAGCATGTTTTGGGTTCGCATCATTTCTTGAAACATACCCTGCATAGTTGTCATGAAATTATTCATTGTTTGTATTAAATTATCGATTGAGCTCGAATTGGTAGTGAGGGGTGTCTGAGCACCCTCTTTTAAGATGTGGACATATGAATGTTTATGTGCATTAGAACTTTTGGCATTCGCATTAGGTAAATCATTTCTCAATGTTTGGGCATATGAAAAGTTTGGCTTAGTGTGTGGCTGTGTAGCTTGTGTACTAGCAACAGAACCAGCATGAAGCCGAGGAAATTGGGAAGCTTTATATTGCTCATATTCAGGTTTACGTACGACTTTCGCATTATCTTTTGGAAGAAGTGCATTCCAAAGTTCGGTGTGCATCACCGCAAACAACGCATACAGATGGTAGCTTGCAGTAGGTTTTCGTGTGTCCGAATTCCTGGCAGTTGGTACACTGACGGGGACCGTTACGTTTTAGAGGCTCTTCTACCGTTATATATATAGGATGAACCGAGTTTTTTGATTTAAGCTGCGATGCATTAAACACGATTTGGGGAACTTTATTCTTATTTAGAATATTGTGCACTGACCTTACGACATAACCTTCCACCTCTATGGCACTTTTTATCTCCTCAGTGGGAACAGAACTGTCAATGCCCTTTATAATGACAATCAAACCTTTAGCAATTTTTAGTTGATACGTATAATAGCTCTTATTATCTGTATCGAGACGACTTGCGATTAGGCGATAATTCTTCTCAGTGTGGGCTTGGATCTTCGTTTCTTGTATGTGTCCTCTTCGTACAGAAGCCACATAGAAATTTTCTTTGCCTACGAGTTGGGACAGCGTATTTACAATGGCATTTGATGTTTGTTCGTGCAAGTAGATTGGTGGGGGTTTTTGTTCCGTTACAGTGGGTTCGGCATTTTCATTATCTGGGGTAGCAAGGACAGAAAATCTATTTTCACTTACCACTGTTGCAGCTACTTGATGAGAACCTTTATATTGCTGGGCGGTTCGCTCTTGGGAAGACTTAGGACTCGCCTTCCTCTTCGTTATGGTTATGTACCGATCCATACCAGTTTGCACGCGTTTAGATGCAGTACTTGGTCCTATTTCTTGTGCTATTTTTTGTGTATTATTTGTTTCTTTAGTTTTATTTGTTGAATTCGTTGTTTCTGTAGCAGATATATTTATATTTGCCAATAAAGAACGCGTTCGGTCAATTGGCCTGGCGGTTAAAAAAGCACTGTCATCTTTTTTTTTATTATTTATATTGTTTATTGCATTATTAGCATTTGTGTAAGAAAAAAAGTAATAAGCATTGTTGTTATTACCTTTTATATTATTTTCGTTAATGTTTGGTGCGCTCATGCACTCACTATCAATTGTTTAAACAGGTTTAACTATGCACTTTGTTATTGTCTTTTTTATCACACACAATATTATATTGCTTTTTATTTTTTGTTATTTTGTTGTTGTTACTAACTGTTAACTGTGTCTCTGCACTTGTTCAATTTTTAAAATAAAAAAAAGTCACCTTAAATGAATTTAAATTATGCGCTTAAAGTGAAGTACGTCTTTACTCAAACGAAGTTTACACTGAACCAAAAAAAAGATGACAGTGCTTTTTTAAGCTCCAGGTCAATTGATCGAACGCGTTCTTTATCCGGAAATATGAACTTATCTTCGCAAATAACAATACCAGAAGAAATTAAAATTCAACCAAAAAACAATTCAGGTACCACATCAAAAATAGTACAACAAACCAACGAAACATGTAATTTAAAAAACCCCGTAAAAAAGTGCAAACAGGTATGGATCGTTATATAACCATAACCAAAATAAAGGCCAGTCCTAAGTCTTCGCAGCAAGAGCGCACTGCTAAACAATATAAAAGCTCCCCAAGTACTGTAATGCCGGTAAGCGAAAACAGATTCTCTGTACTTGCTACAGCGGATGATGAAGCTGAACCCGCTGTCAGGGAGCAAAAACCTCCCCCGATTTACTTGCGCGAGCAAACATCTAACGAAATTGTTAACATGTTGTCTCAGCTTGTTGGTAAGGAAAGCTTGTATATACGAAGAGGTCAAATTCAAGAAATAAAGATCCAAGATCACACTGAGAAGAATTATCGCAACTTGCCTCGATGCAGATAATAAGAGCTATTATACGTATCAACTCAAAAGTGCTAAAGGTTTGATTGTCATCGTAAAGGGCATTGACAGTTCTGTTTCCATTGAGGAAATAAAAAGTGCAATAGAGGTGGAAGGTTATGTCGAAAGGTCAGTGCACAATATTCTAAATAAGAATAAAGTTCCCCAACCTATGCATCGTGTTGAAATCGTATTTAACGCTTCTCAGCTTAAATCAAAAAACTCGGTTCATCTTATATACAATTTGTGCTACCTTTTGAACAGAAGAATAACGGTGGAAGAGCCTCTAAAACGTAATGGTCCCCGTCAGTGTACTAACTGCCAGGAATTCGGGCATACGAAAACCTACTGCAAACTACCATCCGTATGCGTTGTTTGCGGTGATGCGCACCGGACTTTGGAATGCACTTCTTCCAAAACAAACCCCAAGGTAAAAAAAATGCAGCATCTGTGGTGAAAACCACACAGCAAATTACAGGGGCTGCAAAGTCTTTCAACATGTAAAATATAATGCGAAAGTCGTACGTAAACCTGAATATGTGCAATATAGGTGTTCCCAATTTCCTTGGCTTCATGCTGGTTCTATTGCTGGCACACAAGCTACACAGCCACACACTAAACTAAACTATTCGTATGCAAGTTAAGATACGTTTTGCAACGTAACATAACCTGCCGAAAAATCACTAATGTTGCATTATTCTTGTAAAGTTAACTTACATGTTCTCTCTGACAAGAGAAAAGGAAAAGAAATTGAAGTTCTAGGTTTTTACTTTAGGCAGTCTTCTTTTGAATTCAGACTAGTGAAGCGGTAGTTAAGAGTAGAGCCTACATAATAGGATAGTTAAAAATACTTCATAGAAGTAAAGTGACATTTATTTAAGAAAATACAAGTTGTGAACCATATAAAACAATCTAAAATGTTTTATATTTAAAAACAAAATATAAACTGTGAATAAAAAGAATTTAAAGTAAATTTTTTATCAGAACTGAAATCAAAAAAATTATTATAATCTAATATTATAATCGTATTAACATTGCATTTATACTTAATTTTATACCTTTTCCTTAATAAACAAATATTATAATAACTTCTGAAAATATATTGAATACGGAGTTTAATTTAGGATTAAGAATAGTCTTGTCAAGGTTAAGAATATTCCTATCAAGGTTAAGGTAAAGGTGAGATCAAGGCGCCCAAAGACAACGAAAAAAAGTAACGAACACGTTATTTTCGATCTTCTATTATTACATACAAAAAACCAGTTTTACTAAGAAACAACTAGCAAAAAGCAGAACACTATAATACTTACGTATGTGAAGTGCAAAACAACAACTTTAAACATTGAAAGTGAAGCAGAGCAAAAAAAAAAACTAATAGAAAGCAAAATGCAATAATACTAAACAGCAAAGTACAATATGTAAATACTAATGTTTAGTAAATAATGCAAAAACGTCGATATAAAAATATTTTAACTAGTATAAACTTCGAATAGTATAAACTTCTTTTGAGTAAAGACGTACTTCACTTTAAGCGCATAATTTATATTCATTTAAGGTGACTTTTTTTATTTTAAAAATTGAACAAGTACAGAGACACAGTTAACAGTTAGTAACAACAACGAAATAAATAACAAAATATAAAAAGCATAATAATATAGTGTGTGATTAAAAAGACAATAACAAAGTGCACGGTTAAACCTGTTTAAACAATTGATAGTGAGTGCATGAGCGCACCAAACATTAACGAAAAAATACAAAAGGTAATAACAACAATGCTTTTACTCTTTTTCTTACACAAATGCTAATAATGCAATAAACAATATAAATAATAAAAAAAAAAATGTCAGTGCTTTTTTAACCGCCTGGCCAATTGGCCGAACGCGAGTTACGTCAGAGACACCTCCGACTCCACATAAAATAAACGTAGACTGGCAAAAATAGCAAAGAGGTCAATTGCCCAACCAAAGTTGTGCAACTGACACACTGCAAATTCAGCACTTCCGGTAAAAGAACTGAGCTACTTGTCAATAACCTAATTACATTTCCTTAGTTTAAGCAAATACAAATAATTAACAATAAGCATTTTTTAATTCAACCTAATTACACTTCCTTAGTTTAAGCAAATACAAATAATTAACAATAAGCATTTTTTATTAAATAAAACAAAAACAAATTAATCAATAGAATAAGCACTTTTAAGTTTAATAGTTAATTTTAAACCTAGAGTAAAATTGTAACATTCAGTCTAAACTCAAACTTAAATAAATAAAGTGCAAAGTCGCAAAGCAGAAGCTTTTGGATTTCTTTATTTTTCCTAAAAATTCCTTTAGCGAATTTAACTGGCGCAGTCGGTAGGATCTAGTCCCGAAGGATTATATACGTGAACCTAATCGTAAAAAATTTTTTATATCCCGAAGGATTAAAATAACGAAATTAAAATTCCTTAAGGAGTTAAAAAGTCAAAAGACATTATAAACAACTGTGTGTGTTTGTTCGAACTATATTATATTGACTGTATCATATAAATACTTCTTTAAAGAAGAAAAATACAACTAAAGTTGAAAGAAAAAAAACAAAACAAAGCAAAACTAGTGACTAAGAATAACAGCAGTTAAATAAAAACAATATTTTTTCAAACAAGTGCAAGGACAAACGAAAAATAAAAAAAATAAAAAAAATCAAAATGGAAACAACCAACTCAGCAGATCCGTGTTCAGCCGAGAACTCAACCAAGGAACCTCCAATAGCTATATCAGAAGTACTTAAAGAAGCAGCAAGAATCAGAGAATACACAGGAAGCAAAGATTACGCTTTATCATCATTTATAAGGGAAGCCGAACTCTTCATCCCAATTTTTACAGGTACCAGTCTAGAGGAATATGTTTTTCAAAGGTGCATAATAAATAAAATTCAGGGAGCAGCACTGAACGTGATACGAACATTGGGGCCAGATCCAAGTTGGGAGCAGATTAAGAGGGAGCTCATCGCAAACTTCGGAGTCAGGGAGACATATCATCAATTGTACCATAAAGCTTTATCCATAAGAAATTATATTTTAAATAAACTTAATGAAAAATACGAACAAGATAAGGAAAAGCCAGTGAATTTAACACAAAAACTAATGAGGCTATGATTTTAAAAACTTTTCTAAACAATATTCCACCCCATATGTCCAGCATTATATATAGTAGGAACATATCTAACATTAGATCAGCATTTCACACTTTGGAGGAAACAGGTATAATAAGACAAAATACAAATACTAAACACACAGAACACAGGGAATCTAATCACATAGGACATAGACAGGTAAACAGTTTTGGTCAGTTCAGACATAATAATAACCCAAATCATTTTGGACAGACAAATAATTCAGGTCGATTCAGACAAACAAATAATTCAGGTCAATTCAGACAGGTAAATAATTCAGGATTGTATCGAAATACAAACTTTCCTAGATACGAACAAAATGGACAAACATCAGGACAAATACGAAATCCTTTTAGACAAAATCGCTATAGCCGTGAAGAGCCAATGGAAGTCGACCATATTGACGAGGGAAATTTTCGGTTACCAGCCCAAAAGCAAATCTACCGTTAGTAGATTTGACCATTCGAAATGTTAAAATAAAATGTTTAATAGATACTGGATCTTCAACCACATTACTAAACGAAAAATTGCTTCCTCAGTACAAACGAATAAAACTAGACAGACCCTTGCTTTTCAAAACATTAAACGCACAGATGGAAGTGAACTATGAGATTATTACAGAAGTCCCCCAGGAATTCAAGGACGACAACCTTATGAGTTGGAAATTGACAAGTTTCAAAAACAAACCATTCGATGCTCTTATAGGACAAAATATTCTGCAAAGCTTAAAGGTCAATATCAATATAGGCGAAGAATACATCGAAGTAAACAATAATAAAATAAAATTTTGCAATGCTTGCCCATATGAATATGAAAGCATTCAAACGCTAGAAAGTTCAAAAGTTGATGAAATAATCAATAAGTTCTCAAGAACCGACTTGAACAAGGAAGAAAATAAGGTATTAAATAACCTACTCAATGTGAACAAAGATTTATTTTTCCAAGAAGGTATGACATTAAGTCATACCCACGAAATTCAACATGAAATTGTTACAAAAACAATTAACCCTGTATATTCGAAAATATACAGATACCCTCAAATTCATGAGGAAGAAATAAATCGGCAGATGAAGGAAGTGCTTCAACAAAATATTATTACCGAAAGCACCTCTCCTTATAACTCACCGATTTGGATAGTTCCAAAAAAAACGGACTATTCTGGAAAGAAAAAGTGGCGGATAGTAATAGACTACCGCAAACTAAATGAAATAACTGTGGACGACAAATTCCCGATGCCTAACATCGAAAGTATATTAGACAAACTTGGGAAATCACAATATTTCACTACCCTTGATTTGGCCAAGGGTTTCCATCAAATCAAAATAAAAAAGGAGGACAGGAAGAATACGGCGTTTTCAACTCCATTAGGACATTATGAATTTGTTCGTATGCCTTTTGGGCTGAAAAATGCGCCTTCAACCTTCCAACGCTTAATGAATTCAGTTTTGAGAAATTTAATAAACAGAATCTAGATGATATACTTATTTTTAGCACAAGCCTAGAAGAACATAAGATAAATATTCAAAAAGTCTTCGACAGACTAAGGGAACACAATCTCAAAATTCAGGTAGACAAGTGTAGGTTCCTCGCAAAAGAGACGGAATATTTAGGACACGTTTTAACCACAGAAGGTGTAACACCGAATCCTAACAAAGTAGAAAGTATACAAAAGTTAAAACTCCCTGAAACGCAAAAGCAAATCAAATCCTTTCTTGGAGCCACCGGCTACTATAGAAAATTTATTCGAGACTATGCCAAAATAGCACAAGGAATGACAAAATATCTGAAGAAAAATACAAAGGTTAATAAAAACGACCCACAATATATTGACACATTTGAAAAATTGAAAAGGCTATTAATCAACCCACCGATCCTTAAGTATCCAGACTACTCTAAAAAGTTTAAATTGGTAACTGATGCCAGTGACTACGCAATTGGCGCAGTACTTATGCAGGATGAACATCCCATCAGCTATGCCAGCAGGACACTCAACGACCACGAAAAAAAATATGCAGCTGTAGAAAAGGAACTTTTGGCAATTGTCTGGGCCACTAAATATTATAGGCCATATATTTATGGAAGACCCTTTGAGCTATTAACCGATCACCAGCCGTTAGTATGGCTACATACCAAACATAAAGGAAAAGACATCAACCCCAGGTTACAAAGATGGCTAATGGAATTAGGCGAGTACAACTTAAACATAAATCACATTAAAGGCAAAGAAAATAAAATTGCAGACTTTCTGAGCAGAATCAACACCGACACAGGAGAAATTAATGCGATTGACACCGATGACAATATAAGTACGGCAGCGACAATCCATTCGCAGCAGGAGGAACAAAACGATCACTTCCCAATTTTAGACACGGTTGTAAATAGGTTTATGACTCAAATAATACTAACAGAATATAAAACAAAGGAAATAGAAATTGTTCAAGGAAAAAGAAAAATTTTTGTCTCTAAGAGTGACATTGATACCAACTTCATGACTGATATATTTAGAAGATTCCTAAAAAATGGTAAGGTAGGGATTTTCTCTGAACTAGCCGACGAAGTTTATAACCAAGTACAGCTCAAGCTGATTGAATTATTTGATAATAGTATACAGTTTTATAGATGTAGCCACCATGCGAAAGACATGTGCAATGAAGACAAAACTTATAAGCAAATCGCAAAGTACCACAAATATGAAACTGGACATGGTGGGATAACAGAGAACTATGAGGGACTGAAAAAGAAGATCTATTTCAAAAACCTTAAAACATTGGTCCACAAATATATCAATAATTGTGATACTTGTAACAAATCAAAATATGATCGCAAACCCATAAAACCAAAACTTCGTATCACGGAGACCCCGTCGGATGTAAATCAAATTATACACCTTGATGTATACACCATTAAAAAACATAGTTTCATGACATTTATAGACAAATTTTCTAAACATGCAATTGCAATTTATTTAGAAGACAGAAATAGCACAACGATCGTTGAAAAGTTAAGACAATTTTTATCAGTTAGAAGCAAACCTCTTAAAATAATTACAGACAATGAATTTAATTCTACAAATGTAAAACAGTTTTTAAGAGAGGAAGGAATTGAAGTCCATTTTACCAAACCCAATAACCACACCGGAAATGCTGATGTGGAAAGGCTACACAGCACGATTTCAGAAAAATACAGAGTGATGGAATCAGAAAATTCGGAACTTTCAACACAAGAGCGTATTTTTAAATGCTTCGAATGGTATAACAAATCAATTCATTCTCTTACTAACGAAAAACCAATAGATATTGTAGAAGGCAGGGTTGATAAAACAAAAATAGAACAGAAACTAAAACAGGCAAAGATTCGTATAATTACCAAGAGAAATGAGAATAGGGAAAATTATGAAAGGACAGATGAAGAAGGTTACGTTAAAAATTATAAAACATTGAGGCATAAATATGAACCTAGATATCGTAAGCTAAAACTCGAAGGCGTACATCCTACAAACATTAAACGAAAAAATAAATTTTCAGACCAATTGGACATCAATCGCTTTATTGACGATAATAATACCAACGGCAATAGCATCTCTGACAATCCAGGCAATCAGTAATTCAGACGTATTCGCCGAAATTAAATTGGATGACGCAAGAATAATTTTAGAATATAATAAAATCATTCACATAATTGATATTAAGCAAATAATAGAGGTAATTGACAATTTAGAAAAGGAGATAAGCCAGTATCAATCCGTCAAGAATAAAATACTTCTTGAACACGAATTAGAAAAACTGAAATTAAAAGCACAAACATTACGTCAAAACAGACATAAAAGAGGTTTACTTAACGTAATAGGATCAGGCTTAAAGTGGATAGCAGGAACAATGAACGACGATGACCGAATAGATATTGAAGACCATTTAAAAATTATAGACGGAAACAACCACAAAACAATAGACAATCTTAATAAAAATATATACGTAAATAACCATTTCAACCAAACGTTAAACAAACTCAAGGCAACAATAGACACGGACAGGAAAAGTATCTCAAATCAATTCAACGTGATAAAGAAAAATGATGATAAAATAGTTAACGAGATATACTACTTAGATGCTTTGCTCAAATTAAAAATTCTATCGGACAGTCTAGAACATATTCAAAATAACATAGTATCCGCAAATTTCAAACTAATGACTAGCAACATTCTAACGGACAAGGAAATTAACGATTTTAAGATTGACTTTTACGAACTTCAATATATGCAACTAGGAGCCGCAAAATACAAAGACGACCACATAATATTCGTAATAAAATTTCCAAAGAACACAGTGACAGTTAAAAGATCTCTTATTATACCGATCACCGACACAAATTTCACACAATTAAACTTTAAACCACAAGAAATTTTACACTACAACGGACAAATTTTTTAATATAAACAGAACCCTAATTTTAAAGAATTAATAATATCTAATTTGTGTATATATAAGAATAATTGTAAAAAATTAAGAGAATACAAAAAAGAAATAATAGAAATAGAACCTGGCTTAATACTTCTAAAGAATTCAAATGGAAGCATTGTCACTAGCAGTTGCGATGAAAGAAATCTCTCAATAAGTAAGAATTATTTATTTACTTTCCATGATTGCAAAATAAAAATAGATACAGAAACTTTCGTAAACTCAGAAAAAATATACAAAGATAACTTCGTCATTCCCTCAAAAAATCAAATAAAAGTTAATATCACAGAACCTACATTTGATGAAATAGTTTTAAGTGAAATCGAAAATGTAAAAGAAATTAAAGAATTAAAATATAGAAAATATAGCAATACGTCAATCATAACAATATTTGTATTAATCTCTTTATTAATTATGCTATTGACAACGGTCAGTGTGTATACAATAAAAATTAAAAGAAAACTTAAACCAAAAATTCAGGAGAATTTTTATACAAAGGGGGAAGGAGTTACGTCAGAGACACCTCCGACTCCACATAAAATAAACGTAGACTGGCAAAAATAGCAAAGAGGTCAATTGCCCAACCAAAGTTGTGCAACTGACACACTTTGCAAATTCAGCACTTCCGGTAAAAGAATTGAGCTACTTGTCAATAACCTAATTACATTTCCTTAGTTTAAGAAAATACAAATAATTAACAATAAGCATTTTTTAATTCAACCTAATTACACTTCCTTAGTTTAAGCAAATACAAATAATTAACAATAAGCATTTTTTATTAAATAAAACAAAAACAAATTAATCAATAGAATAAGCACTTTTAAGTTTAATAGTTAATTTTAAACCTAGAGTAAAATTGTAACAGTCAGTCTAAACTCAAACTTAAATAAATGAAGTGCAAAGTCGCAAAGCAGAAGCTTTTGGATTTCTTTATTTTTCCTAAAAATTCCTTTAGAGAATTTAACTCGCGTTCATTTTCAGCAAATATAAATATATCTGCTACAGAAACAACGAATTCAACAAATAAAACTAAAGAAACAAATACACAAAAAATATCACAAGAAAAAGAATCAGGTACTGTATCTAAACGCGTGCAAACTGGAATGGATCGGTACATAAGCATAACATAGACGAAGGCGAGTCCTAAGTCTTCACAACAAGAGCGAACAGCCCATCAATATAAAGGTTCTCAAGTAGCTGCAACATCGGTAAGTGAAAATAGATTTCCTGTCCTTGCTACCCCGGATAATGAAAATGCCGAACCCACTGTAAGGGAACAAAAACCCCCACCAATCTAATTGCGCGAACAAACATCAAATGCCATTGTAAATATGCTGTCCCAACTCGTAGGCAAAGAAAATTTCTATGTGGCTTCTGTACGAAGAGGACACATACAAGAAACGAAGATCCAAGCCCACACTGAGAAGAATTATCGCCTAATCGCAAGTCGTCTCGATACAGATAATAAGAGCTATTATATGTATCAACTAAAAATTGCTAAAGGTTTGATTGTCATTATAAAGGGCATTGACAGTTCTGTTCCCACTGAGGAGATAAAAAGTGCCATAGAGGTGGAAGGTTATGTCGTAAGGTCAGTGCACAATATTCTAAATAAGAATAAAGTTCCCCAAATCGTGTTTAATGCATCGCAGCTTAAATCAAACAACTCGGTTCATCCTATATATATAACGGTAGAAGAGCCTCTAAAACGTAACGGTCCCCGTCAGTGTACCAACTGCCAGGAATTCGGACACACGAAAACCTACTGCAAGCTACCATCTGTATGCGTTGTTTGCGGTGATGCACACCGAACTTTGGAATGCACTTCTTCCAAAAGATAATGCGAAAGTCGTACGTAAACCTGAATATGAGCAATATAAAGCTTCCCAATTTCCTCGGCTTCATGCTGGTTCTGTTGCTAGTACACAAGCTACACAGCCACACACTAAGCCAAACTTTTCATATGCCCAAACATTGAGAAATGATTTACCTAATGCGAATGCCAAAAGTTCTAATGCGCATAAACATTCATATGCCCACATCGTAAAAGAGGGTGCTCAGACACCCCTCACCAACAATTCGAGCTCGATTGAGAACTTAATACATACAATGAATAATTTCATGACAACTATGCAGGGTATGTTTCAGGAAATGATGCGAACCCAAAACATGCTTCTGCAAGTTTTGCTTGGCAAAAAATTAACCAGTTAAAAATATGCTTCTGGAACGCTAACATAAATATGAAGTAGAACACTTTCTGCTAGCACATGATATAGACATACTATTAGTCTCTGAAACACACTTCACTTTAAAAAACTGCGTTAGAATTGATGGGTATTTTATATATGACACCAAACACCCAAGCGAAAGGGCATGTGGTGGGACTGGCATTATAGTCCGAACGTAAGGCATTTTTCATTGCCTGAATTCAGGGAGGACTTTTTGCAAGCCACGACCATAAATCTTACAGATTTTAAAATTGTAGTATCATCAGTGTATTGCCCGCCTAGGCATAAAATCGAACACCATGAATTTGCCAGGTTCTTTGCTACGCTAGGGCAAAAATTTATTGCCGCTGGCGATTACAATGCAAAGCACACATATTGGGGATCCAGACTCCTCAGTCCTAGAGGTATTATACAGTTGAAACAAACAAGCTTGACGTCGTATCTGCCGGTAAACCCACCTATTGGCCCACAGACTTTAATAAGTTGCCAGACCTTATTTATTTTGCTATAGTAAAAAACATCAAACGCGGTCATCCTATGACCTATCTTCTGATCATTCACCTACAATTGTTATTTTACACGAGAGTTTTGTCACTGCACCTAAAACCCTTAGTTTCTACCCGAACAGAAACACGAATTGGTTAAAATATAAAATGTATGTGAGCTCTCACTTACCTTTGAACATCCCACTGAGAAATCCAGCTGATATTCAAGCAGCTGTAGACCATTTTACAGACGTCGTGACTACCGCAGCCATAGCTGCAACGCCAACAAAGCCATCAGCTAAAATAATAACGTACCAGGCAACAGCAGATATTCAGATGCTCGTCATTGAGAAAAGAAGACTAAGAAGACAATGGCAAAATAGTCGTTCTCCACACATAAAAATGCAAATGAACTTATGCCAAAAAAAAACTTACGGAGTAAATTGAGACAGCAACACCAACTCGCTATCAACAACTTTTTAAAAAACTTGGATCCAATGAAAAACACGGATTATAGTCTGTGGAAAGCTGTAAAGCACTTACAATGTCTTATTGCTTACGAATCCCCACTAAGACTTGAAGATCGTACTTGGGCTAAAAACTCAAGTGAAAAGGCAAATGCGTTCGCAAAGCACTTAGAGAAGGTTTTCGCACCACATGATATAAGTAATTCCACTATTCCAATTATTAGCGACATCGTGAATAAAATTTTGATTGTCTTCTTTAAAATCGACAATTAAAAATACGGATATGAAGAAATCACCTGGACCTGATCGTATAACAGGATCAATGATAAAAAAATTTCCTAATTCAGCTGTAAGAATTTTACTTTACATATTCAATGCCATGTTGCGCGTCGGCTTCTTCCCATGCTCTTGGAAGATGTCTGAAATCGTTATGATCCCGAAACCTGGAAAGGACTCAAGCCAGATTACATCCTACAGGCCTATTAGCCTACTGTCAGTTTTGTCAAAGATATTTGAAAAATTATTCGTCTCGAGTATAACTCCTTTTCTAAATGAACAAAACGTTATCCCAGATCATCAGTTTGGTTTTCGAGCAAGGCATAGTACGATTGAACAAGTCCATAGAATCGTTACAATTATTAGATCGGCTTTTGAAAGAAAACAATACTGTTCAGCTTTATTTATAGACATTTCCCAATCATTTGATAATGTCTGCCATGATGGGCTACTTACTAAAATAGCTCGCGTTCTTCATGAAAATACCCACAAGCTTATAAAAAGCTATTTGTCAGATAGAAGTTTTAAAGTAAGGTCAAAGGATCAGCTTTCAAGAAATGGGAAAATAAGTGCAGGAGTGCCTCAAGGTAGTGTGCTAGGGCCGCTATTATATATTATCTATACATAGGATATGCCGACAAGCCCACATACATATACATCAACTTTTGCAGACGACACTGCAATTATAAGTCTCAGTAATGATCCAAACGATGCATCTGAAAAGTTGCAGTCCCATATTCATAAGCTAGAAGACTGGCTAAAACAGTGGAGAATAAAGGTAAATCCATCAAAATGTGCTCATGTAATGTTTTCCCTTAGAAGGCAAAATTGTCCACCAATCACAATAACTAATACCACGGTTCCAGCGGAAACGCACGTTAAATATTTAGGTATCCACCTAGATCGGCGCCTAACTTGGTCCCGTCACATTGAGGCAAAAATAACGTCCATAAAGCTTCGAACAAATCAACTGCATTGGCTAATAAGTCTTAACTCAACTTTGGCTTTGGAATATAAAACCCTTTTATACAAATCCGTTATAAAGCCAATATGGTCATATGGTATTCAGCTGTGGGGTACTGCCTGTGCATCAAACATCTTGAAGTTACAGAGAAGACAGTCTAGGATTTTACGTCATATCGTTTGCGCCCCCTGGTACATAAGAAATGAAAACATACATAGGGATCTCAAAGTTCCCACTATCCACGAAGAAGTTAAAACATACACGTCCAAATACGTGAACAAACTAGTCGCACATCCCAACACTCTAGCACGCAATTTATTGCAATTTGATGGCCACCAGAGACTAAAAAGAACTGACACATTGAGCCTGGCGAGGCGGCTCTCTCTACACAATAGAAGATAGATTTTTAAGATTTGAATACAAAAAATTAGTTATTACGTTGGTAATAACTAGTAAATAGTAATTTAGAAATAAGATTTGAATGCTTGAATACTGCACTGGTTAATAGGTCCTCACTCAACCTTGGCTTTGGAGAACAAAGTCCTGTTATACAAGACCGTTATAAAACCAATATGGACATATGGCATTCAGCCGTGGGGTACTGCTTGTACATCAAATATCCAGAAGCTACAAACAAGGCAGTCTAGGATTTTACGTCTTATCATATGCGCTCCTTGGTATATAAGAAATGAAAATATCCATAGAGATCTCGAAGTTCTTACTATTCAAGAAGAAACAAAAACACGCTCGGGAAATTACGTAAACAAAATAGTGGTTCAGCCTAACACGCTAGCGCGCGATTTACTGCAATTTCATGGGCAGCAGAGATGTGAAAAAAACAGATACATTGAGCCTGGCGAGATGGCACTCTCTAACCCAATAGTAGATAGTTATTAGAATTTGAAAACAGTGAATTAGTTATTACATTGGTAATAATTAATAAGTAATGTTTTAGATATAAGATTTAAATACTTATTGTAAATTTTCCATTAAAATAAAAGGTTCAATCAAATAAGAATTAAAGTTTAAAAAATAATTCGATTATAAATTCGTGATTTTATTTTCGTAGTGTGCAAAAGATCTGGTTTGGTTGAGAACAAAAAAAAAATGTTTTACTATTTTATACATCGAAATGTTCGCATGTAACGTTTTCCCTAAGAAGGCAAAATTGTCCATCAATTACAATAACAAATACCACTGTTCCAGCGAAAACACACGTTAAGTATTTGGGTATCCACGTAGATAGACGTCTAACTTGATGCCACCATATTGAGGCAAAAATAATGGTCTTAAAACTTAGAACAAATCATCTACACTGGTTAATAGGACTTAATTCAACCTTGACTTTGAAATACAAAGTCTTTATACAAATTCCTTATAAAGCCAATATGGCATTCAGCAGTGAAGTACTGCTTGCGCATCGAACATCCAGAAGGTACAAAGAAGACAGTCTAGGATTTTACGTCTTATCGTCTGCGCTGGTATATAATAAATGAAAACATCCATAAGGGTCTAAAAGTTCCCATTATCCGGGAAGACGTTAAAACATTCACGTCCAAATACGTAAACAAGCTAGTTGTACATCCCAACGCTCTTGTAAACAATATTGCAGTTTGCCCTTAAAAAAAAAAAAAAGAACAGACACATTGAGCATGGGGTTTATTACGACTTGAATACGAAACAATTTTTATGACATTGGTAATAACTAGTAAATAATGTTTTAGAAATAAGATTTGAGTACTTGCTGTAAATTTCTTTTAATAGGAAGAGTCAATAAGTTAAAAAAAATACACTCAGGATATATAAATCTATTTGCTTTTCCTTAAATTTAAAAAGAATAAAAATAATATGGGGAAAAACAAATCGAAGAGCCATTTTCTAGCGAATTCCGATGAAACTTGATAAATTGAATATACCTAGAACCCGTTGAAATTATGAACAAATAACGGGATATATGCAAAATAAATCTCAAATCAAAATTATGGATTTCTTACTTGTTGTAATGTTTATCGAAAGGGTAGTTAAAATAAATGCTTTCTGTTGATGTTAATAGGAATACAAGGTGACTTTTTAGAGTGATTTTATTTGCCTCCTTTGAATAAAAATATAATCCGCACAAAAACATAAATGTGAAAATAAGGCCAAGTTCCCATCCAAAAATTTCGGCCGTTAAAAGTACTGATATCAAAATGAGGACCAAGTCACAATACCATCCAATTTCTAGGCAACATGCTAGTTTGGTAGCACTTTCCCATAGAAGTTGCCAAGTGGAAGTATCTAATACAAATAAAAGGGAATCCTAGCCCCCACACAAAAAGTGTCCGTTTTCAGATTTGTTTGTCTAGTTATTTCCGAAGGCCTACCTATCTACCAAATTTAGCTCGCTAGCTATTGTGAAAATGTCAAATACAAATAAGGGGGAACACGCTAGCCCCTTAGGTAAAAAGTGTCCGTTTTCAGATTTTTTTGTTTATTTGTTCCCCCAGACCTACCTGTATAGCAAATTTCAGCTTTGTAGTTACAGCAGAAATACCACTTAATATTGATAAGTAACTCAGTGAGTCAGTGAATATGTACTATATTATACACTTTTTACACCTTCATATCTCGGGAATCTTTTATGATAAATCTTTCAAACTTGCCTATATATGGTTACCTATACGTAAAGTCATTATGTTTCAAGTTTTATTATTATGATTAAAGGAAGCAAATTTATGAGGTTGGTAAAATCAGCGCGAGTGGTTTCATGTAATATACACACTGTGTGCATTAGACCTGCAGTTGGCCTGGCGTACTGCTGTGCGGTTTAATGAACTCGAAGTATATGCAGCGCTGAATATCAATGTGTTCTAAGTTTTTTTCTATCAGGTACAAATTTTTTTCAATGTGCGTGACACATGTTTATTGCGCTATAAACCGCGAACAGCTCATTTCGATCAAGAAAAGATGCGGTATTAAACTATCTTCTAGTTACATTAACATTTTTTTTATGTGCTCAATAGTTTCGGAGTTATTGGGATATTAGTGGTAAAAAATAGCAAAAGCTTACGTTTTTGTTTTTACAAATAATCACAAATCTAGGTATATTGCGAATAAACTGAGCTATATATCATGTAATTCGGTGCACAAGTCTTAGTTTTATTCACAATTAAGTGAAGCTATCTCACTCCGACAAAAATTGTGTAATGCATCATCAGCACGTTATACGCTGTTACGGTTGCGGTAAAGAAAAAACAGAGTCTGAGGCATGTACAAAGATAATCAGGGGCTAGCTCTGCCCAGTGGCGTGGTTCTTGACCCAAGGTTCCTCACAGCGTAACAAAGAAAAAAACAAGAGCAACATGCCTACAATTCGCCATTTAAAAGAAATAAGTGTCATCAATATTGCGTGGTTAAAGAAAGTACAACGTGTATGTGCCAAAATCACCTACGAAGGGGGACCGGATGTTGATGTCCCCTAGGTGCTGTTTTCCCTCCCTTAGTCAACCTTGACTACACCGATGGTAATCGTTGCACCCTTTGATATGGATTACCCCTTTTTTTATCACCCCTTACCGCCTCTTACCTTCAACCATTCTTCCACTAAAATCCACCAATTTAGCTCAAATCCATTTTTTTATCTATTTATTTACTATACAAAATTAGATGAGTAAAATATAATATATATACATAGATATATAGTTGTAGGTACTTAGTACTACAATTGAGTAAGCTTAAACCTGGGCAATTGCCTAAATGTAGTAAAAAAAATGTCTTTTATTTTGTTATTATATATATATATATATATATATATATATATATATATATATATATATATATATATATATGTAAACAATGGCATATAGAATAGAATATTCTATATATGTACAGTCAAGGCGAATTGACTATAAGGAGGCCTTACTTATGCAACAAATACAACATTTGTTTCTGTAATTGTGAAGCAAATGTCAACAACAACAAAAATTGAAAATTATTAATATAGTTGTAAACGTTTTGTTTATTTAGCGATTGTACAAAAAAAAATTTTTTAACGTTTGTGTTTTATCAGTGGCATTGAATTCGCCGGTGAGGCCACCTTGTAGTGAATGGGCCTTGTTTACATTCATACAAAAGGTTCATTTAATTTAAGGGAGACAATAAACCTATATATATGGTACCATATAAAAGTCTTAAAACTTGAAAGTATATGTATGCTAATTTATGATAACAATATATATATACAATTGTAATAATACTTATCATAACTTTCTTTTACGGTGGAGCGACTGTACTTTCTGTTGGCTACGGTGGCAATGTGGATGGCAACGGCTGGCTTCTTTTCGTTGATTGTCGTGGGTTAACGGTACCCTTCCCAATACCCTACTTCTTTTGGCTTTTCGTTTTGTTTCTTTTGGTGCTGTTGTTGTTTTTTTTTTTTTTCTAGACAGCAATATTTTTCTCTCTGTGTGTGTTTCATGCCATAAATGTACAATTTTAATTTTATTGAACACTCGAGTTTTTTTTTTAATTTATACAGAAAAAAACAACTATTAATATGTTTGAGGCAGAGTGAGAAAATAAAACCCAAAAACAAATATCGTACAAACTTATTATCCTTGAAGAAAATGTCTCCAAATATACAATATGAAGAAGTTAATCATCAATACAGTTGTTTTTTTTTTTTTTGTGTAAGCAATTTTTTGATTCACGTAAAATGGATATATTTACAGCAATTGCTAAATATTTTTAAGGCCATTTTTAGATAAAACTTGAATCTTGTTTGTTGAAACTCTACTTTTAGATAACTTTTCTTCGATCGTCTCTCTGTATATGTTCGGTTTTTATTCTATGTATAACTATTTATTGTTTATTTTTCTTTTAATGATTGTTAATATTTGCAACATCAATTTTTCTTTTTTTTTTATATAATTCTAAGTTTATATGCTTTAAAAACTTTAACATTAGCTTATTTTTACAATTCTCTTTGATTTTGTCCTTCTCAAATACTATTGAAAAATTCTACTACACTACGCCATGTATCATGAATAGAAATACGAAAGAATAAAACACACAGAGTAACACACACTTAAAGCGAAATTAAAAAAAATGTGGGGAAGTGTGTAAAATTTATTAATGCAGATCTGGCTTAACGATTTCGACGAAGAAGATTTGCAAACACAATTGTTGGATTTTTATATCATTCACGGTTAACAAGAAGTTCTTTGAAAAAAGTTACAGGTTTTCTGATCTTGATTTTGTATATATTTTCACTTGGGAACTATTCCCGTTTATATTATAAAATTTGCATGTTTTTTTGAAAAGTTGCTTTTTCTCCACTACCGCTTATGTATTTTTTTTTTGCTTTTAAGGTTTAGATGTTTCATTCGTTGCAAAGGCCTACTCTCAACTAACTGTCGCTTAGCGTCTTCTTTTTCCATATTCCCTTGTTTTTCCAGCCAAATTCTACATTGTAGAAAATTCTAGAATAAGGTACTTCCAACAGGGTTGCATTTTTTTGGCATCATTTACCTCGATCAGTGGTGCCACTACTTTTATGGCGAAAATCGCTACACTTCGATTCCTTACAAAACTGCTTCGTTATGAAAGGTATTGCTTGATTAACGAACAGGAGAAGAATCGATCGTGTATAAGGAAACGTGTGGCACGACCCACGATAAGCCGGGCTGAACTGTCATGATCTTAGGTCTGAGGCGTGATATCTACCAATAAATTTCCCTTGTAGATCTTCTAGTGCATAAAGATCTTCTCTAATACGACACTTAATAAATTTTGGCAAAACTTTGCATTAATTGCATTCCGAAAATTGCTAGGGCTGTGATTCTTGCGGTATACTTCTTGACCGACACGATAGGAAACCTCTCTGGTACGGGTGTTGTACACTTTGGTAGCGTTTTCATGGGCTTTCTCTAAGTTCTGCGCTATTTTTTCTGGAATACGTGTTAACTTTTCGGGCCTTTCGACAACGGTATCATCCTGCAACATGTTCAACTTCTCTAAAATTTTGTATGCCGAGCCATGCATACACATGTTTTGTCCAAACAATGCATAGTATGGGGAGCAATGAATAGCGGAGTGATAGTCACTGCGTAGAACTGCTAATATACGAGGTATGTAAGTATCCCACTGAAGGTGGTTTGTCTCTTCTTTAAGGTAAAAACGGATTTTCGAAATGACTTCTCTATTGGCTCGTTCTGAAGCGTTAGGAGGGCGTAGTATTTGCGTTGTGGGTTTAATAATCTTGCAATCATCACACTTACTTACAAAAAGTTTTACGTCTCGAGCCATTGAAGGCCAGAAGAATTTTTGTCGTATTCTTGCAAGAGTCTTGAAATAACCTCCGTGACAGCTTAAGTCATGTCCCTGTTGGATAGCATTTTCCGTCAAAGTAGGTGGGAGCCACAACCTCCATACATTCTCCTCTTGATTGTCAATACCTTGCCTAAACTTTATTTTCTTGTATACTCGCCCATCAATCACGCACAAGTCTGGTAAGTTATCCTTGTTATTAAGAGCGGTCTTTATTATTTCATTATATTCAGGTGACTCAAAATCCTTCGTATCGAGGTCTATTTCTGGACAATGAGGCTCTGCCTGAAGAGCGTCTACATTAAAGCGAGATAGGGTGTCAGGTACAATATTTTGGGAACCCTTTCTATGTTCCATTTTAAAATCGTAACCTTGCAGTTTCAAGCTCCACCTCGCGAGTCTACCGCTTAAATCCTTTTGGGTCATTAACCACCTAAGGCTGGAATGATCGGTAATGATTTTGAAAGGCAATCCTTCTACATAGGGCCTAAAACGCTTTACACAAACTACCGCTGCTAGACATTCTAGCTCTGTGACAGTGTAATTCCGTTGAGCCTGGTTTAGTTTCTGAGATACAAAAGAAATGGGTCTTTCCTGACCCTGATCATCTACCTGATACAGTACGCCGCCTATGCCGATACGTGATGCGTCGCATTGTATAATAAATTCCTTCGTAAAGTCAGGCTGAGCCAGTACTGGGGCACTAGAGAGGGCTAGTTTAAGTTTCTCAAAACTATCTATAGCTGCCGGGGTCAAGGAAAAAGCACTACTACGTTTTCGCAGGCAATCAGTAAGTGGGCCAGCCAAGGCAGCAAAATTGTTTATGACAGATCGATACCAGTTGGCCATGCCGATGAATCGGCGAACCTGCCGAAGAGTTTTCGGTAGTGGAAAATGAACTATGGCAGAAACTTTGTCAGGATCGACTTTCAAGCAGCCTTTGCCAATACGGTACCCTAAGTATTTGATTTCGCTTTGGCAAAATTTGCTTTTAGAAATATTAATTGTAAGTCCTGCGTCTTTGAGACATTTGGCTACCTGAAGAAGCAGATTGAGGTGCTCCTCGAAGGTGGCGCTGCAGACCAGAAGGTCGTCTAGGTATATAAATACATTTTCTCTTAGGCGAGACGGAAAAGTTTTGTCCATCAAGCGGGACATTGTCTGGGGGCCATTACAAAGCCCAAAGGGCATGACTCGATATTGGTAGAGGGGTCTACTAGGAACGGCAAAGGCCGTCTTTTCCTTTGAGGAGTCTGTAAGTTTAATTTGGAAGAAAGCGTCCTTTAAATCTATCCCGCTTATAAAATGAGTATCCTTTAGTCTGCTAAGTAGGCCGTTGATATGGGGTAAGGGATAAGAGTCCTTTTTTGTGATTGCATTCAATTTTCTAGAGTCGAGACACAGGCGCACTTTGCCAGGCTTTCGTACGTTTACGATGGGAAAACACCACGGGGAATTTGATTCCTCTATTACTCCCATTTTCAAAAGCCTATCCAACTCCTGGTAAACTTCTTCCTGTCTTGGCGGTGAAAGTGGATAATGTTTACACTTTATTGGAACGGAGTCCCCAGTGTCAATGTGATGCTCTAGATACTTAGTACAGCCGAGACCTAATTTTTCAAAAGACGGAAAATGAGCTATAACTTTGTCAAGCTGGACCTTTTGTATCGCCGATAAAGTGTGAAAGCACAATTCCTCCTCAATTTCATGCTTGGTGCCAAGGGATTCAACGATGGGTATGATCTCAGGAGCAATAGCAAACTTTCGCCAAAAGTCTAACCCTAGGTATACTTCTTGGGTTAAGGATGGTACTATGTAAAAATCTATATCAACAGTGACTCCTTTGTACTTTACGGGTAGATTGCAGTGGCCTAAAATGGAATTTTTTGAACCGTCTGCAGTTGAAATAGAGGAATGGAAGTATATGCAGCGCTGAATATCAATGTGTTCTAAGTTTTTTTCTATCAGGTACAAATTTTTTTCAATGTGCGTGACACATGTTTATTGCGCTATAAACCGCGAACAGCTCATTTCGATCAAGAAAAGATGCGGTATTAAACTATCTTCTAGTTACATTAACATTTTTTTTATGTGCTCAATAGTTTCGGAGTTATTGGGATATTAGTGGTAAAAAATAGCAAAAGCTTACGTTTTTGTTTTTACAAATAATCACAAATCTAGGTATATTGCGAATAAACTGAGCTATATATCATGTAATTCGGTGCACAAGTCTTAGTTTTATTCACAATTAAGTGAAGCTATCTCACTCCGACAAAAATTGTGTAATGCATCATCAGCACGTTATACGCTGTTACGGTTGCGGTAAAGAAAAAACAGAGTCTGAGGCATGTACAAAGATAATCAGGGGCTAGCTCTGCCCAGTGGCGTGGTTCTTGACCCAAGGTTCCTCACAGCGTAACAAAGAAAAAAACAAGAGCAACATGCCTACAATTCGCCATTTAAAAGAAATAAGTGTCATCAATATTGCGTGGTTAAAGAAAGTACAACGTGTATGTGCCAAAATCACCTACGAAGGGGGACCGGATGTTGATGTCCCCTAGGTGCTGTTTTCCCTCCCTTAGTCAACCTTGACTACACCGATGGTAATCGTTGCACCCTTTGATATGGATTACCCCTTTTTTTATCACCCCTTACCGCCTCTTACCTTCAACCATTCTTCCACTAAAATCCACCAATTTAGCTCAAATCCATTTTTTTATCTATTTATTTACTATACAAAATTAGATGAGTAAAATATAATATATATACATAGATATATAGTTGTAGGTACTTAGTACTACAATTGAGTAAGCTTAAACCTGGGCAATTGCCTAAATGTAGTAAAAAAAATGTCTTTTATTTTGTTATTATATATATATATATATATATATATATATATATATATATATATATATGTAAACAATGGCATATAGAATAGAATATTCTATATATGTACAGTCAAGGCGAATTGACTATAAGGAGGCCTTACTTATGCAACAAATACAACATTTGTTTCTGTAATTGTGAAGCAAATGTCAACAACAACAAAAATTGAAAATTATTAATATAGTTGTAAACGTTTTGTTTATTTAGCGATTGTACAAAAAAAAATTTTTTAACGTTTGTGTTTTATCAGTGGCATTGAATTCGCCGGTGAGGCCACCTTGTAGTGAATGGGCCTTGTTTACATTCATACAAAAGGTTCATTTAATTTAAGGGAGACAATAAACCTATATATATGGTACCATATAAAAGTCTTAAAACTTGAAAGTATATGTATGCTAATTTATGATAACAATATATATATACAATTGTAATAATACTTATCATAACTTTCTTTTACGGTGGAGCGACTGTACTTTCTGTTGGCTACGGTGGCAATGTGGATGGCAACGGCTGGCTTCTTTTCGTTGATTGTCGTGGGTTAACGTTACCCTTCCCAATACCCTACTTCTTTTGGCTTTTCGTTTTGTTTCTTTTGGTGCTGTTGTTGTTTTTTTTTTTTTTTCTAGACAGCAATATTTTTCTCTCTGTGTGTGTTTCATGCCATAAATGTACAATTTTAATTTTATTGAACACTCGAGTTTTTTTTTTAATTTATACAGAAAAAAACAACTATTAATATGTTTGAGGCAGAGTGAGAAAATAAAACCCAAAAACAAATATCGTACAAACTTATTATCCTTGAAGAAAATGTCTCCAAATATACAATATGAAGAAGTTAATCATCAATACAGTTGTTTTTTTTTTTTTTGTGTAAGCAATTTTTTGATTCACGTAAAATGGATATATTTACAGCAATTGCTAAATATTTTTAAGGCCATTTTTAGATAAAACTTGAATCTTGTTTGTTGAAACTCTACTTTTAGATAACTTTTCTTCGATCGTCTCTCTGTATATGTTCGGTTTTTATTCTATGTATAACTATTTATTGTTTATTTTTCTTTTAATGATTGTTAATATTTGCAACATCAATTTTTCTTTTTTTTTTATATAATTCTAAGTTTATATGCTTTAAAAACTTTAACATTAGCTTATTTTTACAATTCTCTTTGATTTTGTCCTTCTCAAATACTATTGAAAAATTCTACTACACTACGCCATGTATCATGAATAGAAATACGAAAGAATAAAACACACAGAGTAACACACACTTAAAGCGAAATTAAAAAAAATGTGGGGAAGTGTGTAAAATTTATTAATGCAGATCTGGCTTAACGATTTCGACGAAGAAGATTTGCAAACACAATTGTTGGATTTTTATATCATTCACGGTTAACAAGAAGTTCTTTGAAAAAAGTTACAGGTTTTCTGATCTTGATTTTGTATATATTTTCACTTGGGAACTATTCCCGTTTATATTATAAAATTTGCATGTTTTTTTGAAAAGTTGCTTTTTCTCCACTACCGCTTATGTATTTTTTTTTGCTTTTAAGGTTTAGATGTTTCATTCGTTGCAAAGGCCTACTCTCAACTAACTGTCGCTTAGCGTCTTCTTTTTCCATATTCCCTTGTTTTTCCAGCCAAATTCTACATTGTAGAAAATTCTAGAATAAGGTACTTCCAACAGGGTTGCATTTTTTTGGCATCATTTACCTCGATCAGTGGTGCCACTACTTTTATGGCGAAAATCGCTACACTTCGATTCCTTACAAAACTGCTTCGTTATGAAAGGTATTGCTTGATTAACGAACAGGAGAAGAATCGATCGTGTATAAGGAAACGTGTGGCACGACCCACGATAAGCCGGGCTGAACTGTCATGATCTTAGGTCTGAGGCGTGATATCTACCAATAAATTTCCCTTGTAGATCTTCTAGTGCATAAAGATCTTCTCTAATACGACACTTAATAAATTTTGGCAAAACTTTGCATTAATTGCATTCCGAAAATTGCTAGGGCTGTGATTCTTGCGGTATACTTCTTGACCGACACGATAGGAAACCTCTCTGGTACGGGTGTTGTACACTTTGGTAGCGTTTTCATGGGCTTTCTCTAAGTTCTGCGCTATTTTTTCTGGAATACGTGTTAACTTTTCGGGCCTTTCGACAACGGTATCATCCTGCAACATGTTCAACTTCTCTAAAATTTTGTATGCCGAGCCATGCATACACATGTTTTGTCCAAACAATGCATAGTATGGGGAGCAATGAATAGCGGAGTGATAGTCACTGCGTAGAACTGCTAATATACGAGGTATGTAAGTATCCCACTGAAGGTGGTTTGTCTCTTCTTTAAGGTAAAAACGGATTTTCGAAATGACTTCTCTATTGGCTCGTTCTGAAGCGTTTGCCTGTGGGGAATATAAACCAGTTTTAATATGGGTTATACTGAATAAGGAGAAAAATTCGTGCATTTCCTTTGAGATAAATTGTTTGGCGTTATCTGTATGAATGTACTGAGGAACGCCGAAGGTGTTAAAAAGGTAATTTTGGAAATAGTCAATTACGTTGATTGAGGTAGCGGGCTTGAAGGGGTGAAGAAATATAAATTTTGTAAGATGGTCTATAACTATAAACAACTGCGAGTTCTTTGACTTTGAGCAAGGGTACGGGCCTAAGAAGTCGCAGTACAACCGTTGAAATGGACGAACTGTTTTAAATGCTTCCCCCATAGGAGGGCGTAGTATTTGCGTTGTGGGTTTAATAATCTTGCAATCATCACACTTACTTACAAAAAGTTTTACGTCTCGAGCCATTGAAGGCCAGAAGAATTTTTGTCGTATTCTTGCAAGAGTCTTGAAATAACCTCCGTGACAGCTTAAGTCATGTCCCTGTTGGATAGCATTTTCCGTCAAAGTAGGTGGGAGCCACAACCTCCATACATTCTCCTCTTGATTGTCAATACCTTGCCTAAACTTTATTTTCTTGTATACTCGCCCATCAATCACGCACAAGTCTGGTAAGTTATCCTTGTTATTAAGAGCGGTCTTTATTATTTCATTATATTCAGGTGACTCAAAATCCTTCGTATCGAGGTCTATTTCTGGACAATGAGGCTCTGCCTGAAGAGCGTCTACATTAAAGCGAGATAGGGTGTCAGGTACAATATTTTGGGAACCCTTTCTATGTTCCATTTTAAAATCGTAACCTTGCAGTTTCAAGCTCCACCTCGCGAGTCTACCGCTTAAATCCTTTTGGGTCATTAACCACCTAAGGCTGGAATGATCGGTAATGATTTTGAAAGGCAATCCTTCTACATAGGGCCTAAAACGCTTTACACAAACTACCGCTGCTAGACATTCTAGCTCTGTGACAGTGTAATTCCGTTGAGCCTGGTTTAGTTTCTGAGATACAAAAGAAATGGGTCTTTCCTGACCCTGATCATCTACCTGATACAGTACGCCGCCTATGCCGATACGTGATGCGTCGCATTGTATAATAAATTCCTTCGTAAAGTCAGGCTGAGCCAGTACTGGGGCACTAGAGAGGGCTAGTTTAAGTTTCTCAAAACTATCTATAGCTGCCGGGGTCAAGGAAAAAGCACTACTACGTTTTCGCAGGCAATCAGTAAGTGGGCCAGCCAAGGCAGCAAAATTGTTTATGAAAGATCGATACCAGTTGGCCATGCCGATGAATCGGCGAACCTGCCGAAGAGTTTTCGGTAGTGGAAAATGAACTATGGCAGAAACTTTGTCAGGATCGACTTTCAAGCAGCCTTTGCCAATACGGTACCCTAAGTATTTGATTTCGCTTTGGCAAAATTTGCTTTTAGAAATATTAATTGTAAGTCCTGCGTCTTTGAGACATTTGGCTACCTGAAGAAGCAGATTGAGGTGCTCCTCGAAGGTGGCGCTGCAGACCAGAAGGTCGTCTAGGTATATAAATACATTTTCTCTTAGGCGAGACGGAAAAGTTTTGTCCATCAAGCGGGACATTGTCTGGGGGCCATTACAAAGCCCAAAGGGCATGACTCGATATTGGTAGAGGGGTCTACTAGGAACGGCAAAGGCCGTCTTTTCCTTTGAGGAGTCTGTAAGTTTAATTTGGAAGAAAGCGTCCTTTAAATCTATCCCGCTTATAAAATGAGTATCCTTTAGTCTGCTAAGTAGGCCGTTGATATGGGGTAAGGGATAAGAGTCCTTTTTTGTGATTGCATTCAATTTTCTAGAGTCGAGACACAGGCGCACTTTGCCAGGCTTTCGTACGTTTACGATGGGAAAACACCACGGGGAATTTGATTCCTCTATTACTCCCATTTTCAAAAGCCTATCCAACTCCTGGTAAACTTCTTCCTGTCTTGGCGGTGAAAGTGGATAATGTTTACACTTTATTGGAACGGAGTCCCCAGTGTCAATGTGATGCTCTAGATACTTAGTACAGCCGAGACCTAATTTTTCAAAAGACGGAAAATGAGCTATAACTTTGTCAAGCTGGACCTTTTGTATCGCCGATAAAGTGTGAAAGCACAATTCCTCCTCAATTTCATGCTTGGTGCCAAGGGATTCAACGATGGGTATGATCTCAGGAGCAATAGCAAACTTTCGCCAAAAGTCTAACCCTAGGTATACTTCTTGGGTTAAGGATGGTACTATGTAAAAATCTATATCAACAGTGACTCCTTTGTACTTTACGGGTAGATTGCAGTGGCCTAAAATGGAATTTTTTGAACCGTCTGCAGTTGAAATAGAGGAATGAAAGGGTCTTAACAAAATATTTCTTCTCTTTGTGAAGTCCAAACTATCTTTTCCTAGCACCGATATATTAGCCCCGGAGTCTATTTCTATTTTTAAGAAGGGTCTCTCATCTGGTTTGTGACTCAAGAGGATTCGATTAACTTGCGCACGCCTTTTCTTTTATTGTACCGGATCCTACAGTTCATGATTTTCGTTTTACGTTTTAAAGAGTCATGTTCAAGGTCAGTATCTACATTCGGTAGTGGTTCAGTAGTCTTGTCAGATGCAGTCGATGCGAGAGATACTTCCTGTGGAAGTTCTACTGGTTGACTGTTTGTGAACTCGGGGAGGAAATTTTGGAACGAGAGTCCCCGGTAGCCATATCGCTCCGTTTCTGGTTTCCCATATGCAAATTCTTACATTTGGGGGTAACTACACCGGGTTCACCACATTTGTAGCAAAAAATCCTCCTAGTCTCGTCTGGGCAATAAATATAGGAATGTCCTAAAGATTGACAGTCCCAGCATTTTATTCTGGAATAGTCTGGACGCACACTCTGGCGAGTTATATGTAGGGCTTCTATCTGTGGGTCAATTTCGGGTTCCGACTCATCTCCGCTAGCGTCGGTTCTGATTTCAGTTACGCAACGGGTAGTTTTGGGTTTAATTATAGTTAGTCTGCTCTCAAAAATAACCGTTTCAGCCTCTCGGGCCAGATCCCTTAGACTGTGTAAGTTTCGTGGATCTGTGTTAAAAAGCATTACTCTCAAATTTGATTGCACATTTTTCTTTATAATTCCTACCAATTTTGTCTCGGATAAGGGTTCTCTCATTCGAGAGTTCATAGACAAAATTGATGAGTGAAAACTATCATAAGATTCGTTGTGATGTTGCTTACGCTTGTAAATATTCACTAATGTATCTTCACCAGATTCTAATGTACCGAATTCTCGCGAAATTGAAAATTTAAGAAAAGCATATGATGGGTCTTCATTTTGCTTCACAAAATCCCAGTACCATTCCTCAGCTTTCCCGCCTAAAAAGCTTTGGAAATTTGAGAGCAGATGGTCATCTGGACAATGAGTTCTTTTTGCTAAGGTGTCAATTTTAGAGAGAAAGCTCGTTACATTACCCGTACCATCAAAATAGATTTTCCACTTTTCTAATTTAATTTTTTCAACGGAAGTAGTTAAAACTGCACCCCTGTGGGAAGTAGTAGGAGGACTTACTTCTACGTTTGGATTTTGATTCAAGTTGGTTATAGCGGCTTTCAAAGCGTTAATTTCTGATCTGAATTCGTCTTGAGATGCGCGTATCGCCTGTTGTATTGCCCCTAGCAATTTGTCATTCGGCTGTGTACCTGTTTCGGTGTTAAATGAGTTAGGATTTTCAGTAGTATTTTCCCTAGAAGCCATGGTAACGTGGGTACTACTTTGATCACCGAACCCTACGAAATCTCCTAAAGGTGGACTAAGGTCTAACAAATTCTCCTGTCTAACAGGTGGGTTAGAGTTTGGATCTGTAATGACTCTAGGGGGTGGTGAATGTACCACTCGAGCTCTGGAAGCTGGTGTGATGGGGAATAATTCTACAGGTCGTGTGGTAATGTGAGGGGTGACTTGTCTACCTCTGCTAATGCTTGAAGTGCTTTTGGATCCTCTTGAGGAGTTACGCGAGTTAAATTCTCTAAACGAATTTTTAGGAAAAATAAAGAAATCCAAAAGCTTCTGCTTTGCGACTTTGCACTTTATTTATTTAAGTTTGAGTTTAGACTGACTGTTACAATTTTACTCTAGGTTTAAAATTAACTATTAAACTTAAAAGTGCTTATTCTATTGATTAATTTGTTTTTGTTTTATTTAATAAAAAATGCTTATTGTTAATTATTTGTATTTGCTTAAACTAAGGAAGTGTAATTAGGTTGAATTAAAAAATGCTTATTGTTAATTATTTGTATTTGCTTAAACTAAGGTAATGTAATTAGGTTATTGACAAGTAGCTCAGTTCTTTTACCGGAAGTGCTGAATTTGCAAAGTGTGTCAGTTGCACAACTTTGGTTGGGCAATTGACCTCTTTGCTATTTTTGCCAGTCTACGTTTATTTTATGTGGAGTCGGAGGTGTCTCTGACGTAACTCCTTCCCCCTTTGTATAAAAATTCTCCTGAATTTTTGGTTTAAGTTTTCTTTTAATTTTTATTGTATACACACTGACCGTTGTCAATAGTATAATTAATAAAGAGATTAATACAAATATTGTTATGATTGACGTATTGCTATATTTTCTATGATATTTTAATTCTTTAATTTCTTTTACATTTCCGATTTCACTTAAAACTATTTCATCAAATGTAGGTTCTGTGATATTAACTTTTATTTGATTTTTTGAGGGAATGACGAAGTTATCTTTGTATATTTTTTCTGAGTTTACGAAAGTTTCTTTATCTATTTTTATTTTGCAATCATGGAAAGTAAATAAATAATTCTTACTTATTGAGAGATTTCTTTCATCGCAACTGCTAGTGACAATGCTTCCATTTGAATTCTTTAGAAGTATTAAGCCAGGTTCTATTTCTATTATTTCTTTTTTGTATTCTCTTAATTTTTTACAATTATTCTTATATATACACAAATTAGATATTTTTAATTCTTTAAAATTAGGGTTCTGTTTATATTCAAAAATTTGTCCGTTGTAGTGAAAAATTTCTTGTGGTTTAAAGTTTAATTGTGTGAAATTTGTGTCGGTGATCGGTATAATAAGAGATCTTTTAACTGTCACTGTGTTCTTTGGAAATTTATTATGTGGTCGTCTTTATTAACCTTTGTATTTTTCTTCAGATATTTTGTCATTCCTTGTGCTATTTTGGCATAGTCTCGAATAAATTTTCTATAGTAGCCGGTGGCTCCAAGAAAGGATTTGATTTGCTTTTGCGTTTCAGGGAGTTTTAACTTTTGTATACTTTCTACTTTGTTAGGATTCGGTTTTACACCTTCTGTGGTTAAAACGTGTCCTAAATATTCCGTCTCTTTTGCGAGGAACCTACACTTGTCTACCTGAATTTTGAGATTGTGTTCCCTTAGTCTGTCGAAGAATTTTTGAATATTTATCTTATGTTCTTCTAGGCTTGTGCTAAAAATAAGTATATCATCTAGATATACAACACATATTCTGTTTATTAAATTTCTCAAAACTGAATTCATTAAGCCTTGGAAGGTTGAAGGCGCATTTTTCAGCCCAAAAGGCATACGAACAAATTCATAATGTCCTAATGGAGTTGAAAACGCCGTCTTCTTCCTGTCCTCCTTTTTTATTTTGATTTGATGGAAACCCTTGGCCAAATCAAGGGTAGTGAAATATTGTGATTTCCCAAGTTTGTCTAATATACTTTCGATGTTAGGCATCGGGAATTTGTCGTTCACAGTTATTTCATTTAGTTTGCGGTAGTCTATTACTATCCGCCACTTTTTCTTTCCAGAATAGTCCGTTTTTTTTGGAACTATCCAAATCGGTGAGTTATAAGGAGAGGTGCTTTCGGTAATAATATTTTGTTGAAGCATTTCCTTCATCTGCCGATTTATTTCTTCCTCATGAATTTGAGGGTATCTGTATATTTTCGAATATACAGGGTTAATTGTTTTTGTAACAATTTCATGTTGAATTTCGTGGGTATGACTTAATGTCATACCTTCTTGGAAAAATAAATCTTTGTTCACATTGAGTAGGTTATTTAATACCTTATTTTCTTCCTTGTTCAAGTCGGTTCTTGAGAACTTATTGATTATTTCATCAACTTTTGAACTTTCTAGCGTTTGAATGCTTTCATATTCATATGGGCAAGCATTGCAAAATTTTATTTTATTATTGTTTACTTCGATGTATTCTTCGCCTATATTGATATTGGCCTTTAAGCTTTGCAGAATATTTTGTCCTATAAGAGCATCGAATGGTTTGTTTTTGAAACTTGTCAATTTCCAACTCATAAGGTTGTCGTCCTTGAATTCCTGGGGGACTTCTGTAATAATCTCATAGTTCACTTCCATCTGTCCGTTTAATGTTTTGAAAAGCAAGGGTCTGTCTAGTTTTATTCGTTTGTACTGAGGAAGCAATTTTTCGTTTAGTAATGTGGTTGAAGATCCAGTATCTATTAAACATTTTATTTTAACATTTCGAATGGTCAAATCTACTAACGGTAGATTTGCTTTTGGGCTGGTAACCGAAAATTTCCCTCGTCAATATGGTCGACTTCCATTGGCTCTTCACGGCTATAGCGATTTTGTCTAAAAGGATTTCGTATTTGTCCTGATGTTTGTCCATTTTGTTCGTATCTAGGAAAGTTTGTATTTCGATACAATCCTGAATTATTTACCTGTCTGAATTGACCTGAATTATTTGTTTGTCTGAATCGACCTGAATCATTTGTCTGTCCAAAATGATTTGGGTTATTATTATGTCTGAACTGACCAAAACTGTTTACCTGTCTATGTCCTATGTGATTAGATTCCCTGTGTTCTGTGTGTTTAGTATTTGTATTTTGTCTTATTATACCTGTTTCCTCCAAAGTGTGAAATGCTGATCTAATGTTAGATATGTTCCTACTATATATAATGCTGGACATATGGGGTGGAATATTGTTTAGAAAAGTTTTTAAAATCATAGCCTCATTAGTTTTTGTGTTAAATTCACTAGGCTTTTCCTTATCTTCTTCATATTTTTCATTAAGTTTATTTAAAATATTACTTAAATTAAAATAGTATTCACTTACATTATAATTTCTTATGGATAAAGCTTTATGGTACAATTGATGATATGTCTCCCTGACTCCGAAGTTTGCGATGAGCTCCCTCTTAATCTGCTCCCAACTTGGATCTGGCCCCAATGTTCGTATCACGTTCAGTGCTGCTCCCTGAATTTTATTTATTATGCACCTTTGAAAAACATATTCCTCTAGACTGGTACCTTTAAAAATTGGGATGAAGAGTTCGTCTTCCCTTATAAATGATGATAAAGCGTAATCTTTGCTTCCTGTGTATTCTCTGATTCTTGCTGCTTCTTTAAGTACTTCTGATATAGCTATTGGAGGTTCCTTGGTTGAGTTCTCGGCTGAACACGGATCTGCTGAGTTGGTTGTTTCCATTTTGATTTTTTTTTTTTTTTTTTGATTTTTCGTTTGTCCTTGCACTTGTTTGAAAAAATATTGTTTTTATTTAACAGCTGTTATTCTTAGTCACTAGTTTTGCTTTGTTTTGTTTTTTTTTCTTTCAACTTTAGTTGTATTTTTCTTCTTTAAAGAAGTATTTATATGATACAGTCAATATAATATAGTTCGAACAAACACACACAGTTTTTTATAATGTCTTTTGACTTTTTAACTCCTTAAGGAATTTTAATTTCGTTATTTTAATCCTTCGGGATATAAAAAATTTTTTACGATTAGGTTCACGTATCTAATCCTTCGGGACTAGATCCTACGACTGCGCCAGTTAAATTCTCTAAAGGAATTTTTAGGAAAAATAAAGAAATCCAAAAGCTTCTGCTTTACGACTTTGCACTTTATTTATTTAAGTTTGAGTTTAGACTGACTGTTACAATTTTACTCTAGGTTTAAAATTAACTATTAAACTTAAAAGTGCTTATTCTATTGATTAATTTGTTTTTGTTTTATTTAATAAAAAATGCTTATTGTTAATTATTTGTATTTGCTTAAACTAAGGAAGTGTAATTAGGTTGAATTAAAAAATGCTTATTGTTAATTATTTGTATTTGCTTAAACTAAGGAAATGTAATTAGGTTATTGACAAGGAGCTCAGTTCTTTTACCGGAAGTGCTGAATTTGCAAAGTGTGTCAGTTGCACAACTTTGGTTGGGCAATTGACCTCTTTGCTATTTTTGCCAGTCTACGTTTATTTTATGTGGAGAGTCGGAGGTGTCTCTGACGTAACTCGCGTGATCATACTAAACTATAAAACCGTACGCAAAATAAAATTTAACGGCTGGTAATAGAAACAATACCAGCGCCAAGTAAAAGAAAATGACCAAAAATTAAAAAAAACAAAGCCGAAGAAGAGAAGTACAATCTTTTCAAATGGTATTATGTGTAAATATAGTTATTAACTTTTATTTGTGGAAGTCAAGTTGAAGGTCAGGCGGCAAAACCATGAGGTGATAATAAAAAAAATTTCGAATGCTAAATTCATTTCTGAGTACAGGTGCAACCAATACTAGGTTCTTTAAAACTTTACCGCATTTAGAGATTTTCAAAAATTTTAAAATCTGTAAGACTTGTACAGTTTGAGATAGCCTATAATCCAGAAATAAATGGGACTATCGCAACAAGGTAAGGTTATGGTACTTTGCCTTGGACTTATAGATCCTAACAAGTAAAAAAAATCTTGATGATTTTGGCATAATAATCATATATGTATATATGCAATGACTTTCTTTAACCAACTGTCTAAGATTGACTTTAAAAAGACTGACCTTAATACGGACAGCTTTACGTTGGGCGCCATCTTTGTTACGGTTGCGGTAAAGAAAAAACAGAGTCTGAGGCATGTACAATGATCATCAGTTCTTGACCCAAGGTTCCTCACAGCGTAACAAAGAAAAAAACAAGAGCAACATGCCTACAATTCGCCATTTAAAAGAAATAAGTGTCATCAATATTGCGTGGTTAAAGAAAGTACAACGTGTATGTGCCAAAATCACCTACGAAGGGGGACCGGATGTTGATGTCCCCTAGGTGCTGTTTTCCCTCCCTTAGTCAACCTTGACTACACCGATGGTAATCGTTGCACCCTTTGATATGGATTACCCCTTTTTTTATCACCCCTTACCGCCTCTTACCTTCAACCATTCTTCCACTAAAATCCACCAATTTAGCTCAAATCCATTTTTTTATCTATTTATTTACTATACAAAATTAGATGAGTAAAATATAATATATATACATAGATATATAGTTGTAGGTACTTAGTACTACAATTGAGTAAGCTTAAACCTGGGCAATTGCCTAAATGTAGTAAAAAAATGTCTTTTATTTTGTTATTATATATATATATATGTAAACAATGGCATATAGAATAGAACGTTCTATATATGTACAGTCAAGGCGAATTGACTATAAGGAGGCCTTACTTATGCAACAAATACAACATTTGTTTCTGTAATTGTGAAGCAAATGTCAACAACAAAAAAAATTGAAAATTATTAATATAGTTGTAAACGTTTTGTTTATTTAGCGATTGTACAAAAAAAAAATTTTGAACGTTTGTGTTTTATCAGTGGCATTGAATTCGCCGGTGAGGCCACCTTGTAGTGAATGGGCCTTGTTTACATTCATACAAAAGGTTCATTTAATTTAAGGGAGACAATAAACCTATATATATGGTACCATATAAAAGTCTTAAAACTTGAAAGTATATGTATGCTAATTTATGATAACAATATATATATACAATTGTAATAATACTTATCATAACTTTCTTTTACGGTGGAGCGACTGTACTTTCTGTTGGCTACGGTGGCAATGTGGATGGCAACGGCTGGCTTCTTTTCGTTGATTGTCGAGGGTTAACGGTACCCTTCCCAATACCCTACTTCTTTTGGCTTTTCGTTTCGTTTCTTTTGGTGCTGTTGTTGTTGTTTTAATTTTTTTTTCTAGACAGCAATATTTTTCTCTCTGTGTGTGTTTCATGCCATAAATGTACAATTTTAATTTTATTGAACACTCGAGTTTTTTTTTTTAATTTATACAGAAAAAAACAACTATTAATATGTTTGAGGCAGAGTGAGAAAATAAAACCCAAAAACAAATATCGTACAAACTTATTATCCTTGAAGAAAATGTCTTCAAATGTACAATATGAAGAAGTTAATCATCAATACATTTGTTTTTATTTGTGTAAGCAATTTTTTGATTCACGTAAAATGGATATATTTACAGCAATTGCTAAATATTTTTAAGGCCATTTTTAGATAAAACTTGAATCTTGTTTGTTGAAACTCTGCTTTTAGATAACTTTTCTTCGATCGTCTCTCTGTATATGTTCGGTTTTTATTCTATGTATAACTATTTATTGTTTATTTTTCTTTTAATGATTGTTAATATTTGCAACATCAATTTTTCCTTTTTTTTTTTATAATTCTAATTTTATATGCTTTAAAAACTTTAACATTAGCTTATTTTTACAATTCTCTTTGATTTTGTCCTTCTCAAATACTATTGAAAAATTCTACTACACTACGCCATGTATCACGAATAGAAATACGAAAGAATAAAACACACAGAGTCACACACACTTAAAGCGAAATTAAAAAAAATGTGGGGAAGTGTGTAAAATTTATTAATGCAGATCTGGCTTAACGATTTCGAAGAAGAAGATTTGCAAACACAATTGTTGGATTTTTATATCATTCACGGTTAACAAGAAGTTCTTTGAAAAAAGTTACAGGTTTTCTGATCTTGATTTTGTATATATTTTCACTTGGGAACTATTCCCGTTTATATTATAAAATTTGCATGTTTTTTTGAAAAGTTACTTTTTCTCCACTACCGCTTATGTATTTTTTTTTGCTTTTAAGGTTTAGATGTTTCATTCGGTGCAAAGGCCTACTCTCAACTAACTGTCGCTTAGCGTCTTCTTTTTCCATATTACCTTTTTTTTCCAGCCAAATTCCACATTGTAGAAAATTCTAGAATAAGGTACTTCCAACAGGGTTGCATTTTTTTGGCATCAGTGGTGCCACTACTTTTATGGCGAAAATCGCTACACTTCGATTCCTTACATCGCTTACATTTTATGGATTTTAACCAAACCCTTCCAAGAAAAAGGACGATTTCTTATGATTCGTGGAATGATTTTTTAACAACTCCCACAAAAGTGCATTTGAAAATTAAGGTACGTAACTTATTGTATCTGCTTTATTCATTATGTGTGAAGTTGAGCCTTTTGTTATTGAGAGCCCTCAGTCTCGAACAAGATGATTTAAGTCGGACTGTTTTTCAAAATGAAGTTTTCTGTGTGGACTTTTACATAAAGCTGCCAAAGCACCTATAAAGCGGTAACTAGATTAAGATCTTATAGAAAAAACATCACCATAGACTAGTTCGTCACTGTTAGGAGGCACTTGAGGTACAACATAATTGCTTCGAAATACTGGTCGTCTGGCAGATAAAATATTTAAATCTATGATTTTATTCTTAGTCGTCTGTATTCTTAGTTGTATGTCGTAACAGTGATTTTTATAATTTCGTGGTTCACTCCAAATCATCGCCGTCAAGCATGGTATGATATTATGACTTCCTTTAATCGAACCTTCTAAAATTCTTGAGCAAGACATTTTCGGTTGCCAAAGAAAGAAGGTAAGCCTTTTTAATTTGAGAAGTTATTGTATGCCGTTGCGAATTTATGGTTAATTCACCCAAATGTAGCAAGTATATCGTAATCGGAAATAAAATTCTAGGGAATTTTTAATGTGCTTTTGGGGATACGAATTGACTTTTCGCTATCGGAAACACTTGTTGAATGACAACCGAAATACCGAACATTTTATATTATTACGATATTTTGTGAAAGAATAGACGCAATTGTGAAGTATGGATTGTCTACCTGCAAAAGTGCTAGAATAAGTTACTTCGATTTTCAATATACCCTTTCGCGAGATTTTTTTACTATAAAATCTTTGTCAAGGAAAAAGTGCTTATTATGTTTAACTGTCGTTTTACAGTTGATTTTTAAAAGCACGTTTACTTTTTAAGGCAGGCTATATTATATACGAGTGTATTTATAAAAAATATATTTTTTAAATAACAAGCTATATAAGTGAAATTTTGATGAGAGCTACTTTCGAATTGAGGGATCGCAATGGAGTTTCTAACTTATTTTCATCTTAAGTTGCCTTAAGAGTTTAGCTAATTAGAATTCATCAAATTTTTATTTAAGAAGGATTTCATTGGAGAATAGTGTTATTAGTCTGTTTCTCCTACGATTTATCTTCTGATCATTCACTTACAATTGTTATTTTAAACGAATTGATTAAAAGATAAAATGTGTGTGAGCTCTCACTTATCCCCGAACAAGCCACTGAGAAGTCAGGCGGATATTCAGTCAGCTGTAGACCATTTTTTAGACATCGTAACTGCCGCAGCCAGAGTTGCAACGCTAACAAAAACCACACCAGTCTTCAGCTAACATATGCAGACACGCGTCATTAAGAAGAGAAGGCAGTGGCAAAATAGCCGTTCTCCACACAAAGATGCAAATGAACTTATGCCAAAAAACGTTACGCATTAAATTGAGACGGAAACATGAATTTGCTATCGGCAGCTTTTTAAAATGCTTGGATCCAACGAAAAACACGGATTATAGCCTGAGAAAAGCTGTAAGGCACTTGCAATGTCCTATTGGCTACGAATCCCCACAAAGACTTGAAAACCATACTTGTGCCAAAAACTCAAGTGAAAATTCAAATGCATTCGCTAATCACCTAGACATAATTACATGACATAAATAGTTCCGTTAATGCAATTATCTGTTACACTGCAATTAATTCTATGAAATTTCGGCTATCATTATTGTAATTGATAATTAAAACTAGATATGAGAAAATTTGCCGGCCCTGATCCTATTGCAGGATCAATCATAAGAAACCTTCCTAATTATTCTATGAGAATTTTACTATTCGTATTTAATGCCATGTTTCGAGTTGATTTTTTCTCATGTTCTTGGAAGATGTCTGACATTGTGATGATTCCCAAACCAGGGAAGGACTTCAATCAGATTACGTTACACAGGCCTATTCGCCTGCTGCCAATTTCGTCAAAACTTTTAGACAAATTATTCTTTTCGTAGAATTTTAGCGCCGCTGCTATATATCAATGATACAGCGGATAACAACCCTAAATGTATATACGTCAATGTGTGCTGGCGACTCGGCATTTATAAGTGTTAACCGTGATGCGAAACTTGCATCCGAACAACTTCAGTCTCATTGTAATGACCTAGAGGACTGGCTAAAATAGTGAAGCATAACTGTGACTCCCTCAAAATATGCTCATATAACGTTATCTCTCAGAAGGCAAAATTGTCCATCAATAACAATAACAATGTTGAAGCAAAAATAACGGCCATAAAACTTTGAACAAGCCAACGATACTGGTTAATTCAACTGTGGCTTTGGAATACAAAGTCCTTTTATACAAATCCGTTATAAAGCCAATATTCTGATATGAAATTCAAGTGTGGGGTACATTCAGAAACTAAAAGAAGAAGATATTCAAGGATTTTACTCTTATCGTTTGCGCCCTAGATGTGAAAGAGTTGGAAATATTCATTGAACACCAAATAGATAATCATATTTAAAATTGAATCGACTTAATTAAGGTGCATGTCTGAACATAATATAACTAAATTTAAACCAGAAAATGTTATCTTTGGAAAAACCAGAAGTATTATACCTCTATTATAAATAAAAATGTTCTCTATTTAAAATAAAAAGTATATTACTATTAATAACCAATTTTTAGCTTGGATTCATTACAGGTACGTAAAAATTAAAGTACGAGTATTCCAATTTTTTGAGCCGAAGTGTCAGCAATATAAAATAAATTTAATGCTTGAATCTTTTCAGACTTGTAAGAGTATTATTATTAATTCCACAACATATATATATTTTTATATCATCATATTACTAAAAAAAGGAACGGAATAGTGTAGTGTAAGTGCGTTGTATTTTAATTTTGGTTACTAAAACAATTTTATAATTTTCCTGCATTTAAATTATTATTGAATTTTATTTACTGGTGCGCGCACTTTACTGATTATCCATATCGGGAACTTACTACCAGGTAGAAAAGCACAAAAGTAAAGCTTAACAAACACTAATTGAGTAGTTTTTAAGTTAGTTTTAAGATCGTTATAAAATAAAAAATGAATCTTTGGTTGAAGGATACTTTTTATTGCACTTAATTGTATGTACCAACGGTTTCTAATCCAAGCAAAAAACTTGTTAAAAAATATAAATCCTGCTGCCATTATTTTAAGATTACAACTGATTTTGTAATGATATTGGATTAGTTCCCCAGCAGGCTAATGTCATAACAGATTAGTATAACTTCACCACAATTGTAAATTGTAGAGTAAAATTAAGTTAGCAACATTGCACGAGTATTGTAAGTTGTCAGCATTGAAACATATTGTTATTTCCGTCTCTTGATAATAAATCAGCTCTTGTGACAGACATCTTTTTTGTATATTGTAATATAACCAAGTAAGCATATAAATAGATTACAAGATTGTTATTAAAAGCCAAATAAAGATTAAACGCCAGAGTTGCTGACCGTGCAGTTTTTATTGTAAACCACTGATCGTTACATGGTGTCAGAAGTGGGATTCCTGGGTTAAAATTGGCCAGCACATGTTCACTGAAACTCCTAGGGTGCAACTATTACAAGCGAAAGAAATCTGAGGACATCCTAGGATCCTAACGTATTTTTGTTTTTTTGTTTGTTTTATCTAATGGCGGCGAACAACCGTTTACCATCAGAGTTAGATTGCTTAAATCTAGCAAATGAGTGGCCAAACTGGAAGCGTAATTTTATGGTGTACATGATCGCTAGTGGTAAGACGAAGGAGCCTGAGGCAACAAAAATTTCAAACTTTCTGTGGCTTATTGGCGCTGGTGGGGCAAACGTGTATAACACATTATTTCCAAATGATGGAACGGAAACGTCCCTGTTAGGCACAACAACCGCAGGCGATGGTGTGGTACAGCGCACACTAAGTGAAGTTTTAGAAAAATTTGACAACCACTGTTTACCTCAGCGGAATGTGGCAATGGAATCATTTAAATTCAATATGATTTCGCAGAAAGAACGTCAATCGTTTGCAGATTTTGAGACGGAGCACAGGACACAGATCCGTTATTGTGTATTCAAATGCCCGTGTGGCGAATTATATGAAGATCGTATGCTGCGAGACAGAATGATTGTAGGGGTATATGACAAGAAGTTACAACTCAAATTGTTAGATGGTCGGGATGAGCCACTAAGTCGTGTCGTCGAGCTGTGTAAGGCATATGAAGCGGCAAATGCTAATAAATGCTTGTTAGATGCGAAAAATTTGACAATTAGTTGTATAAAAGAAAGCAACGTGGAGAAAGCAACAGCACCAACAGTTAATCAGCAGGAAGCTACAGTATCGTCAATTAATCGTTTTTGTTTTAACTGCGGAGGACCGTGGAAAGTTAGCCACCCAAATGAATGCAAGGCGAAGGATGTTACTTGTCGGGCATGTTTAAAAAAAGGCCATTTTCAAAGAATGTGCCGTAAGCCCAGAGAAAAATCGGATAGCAGAAGAGCCACATGGAGTAACAACAGCAACAAACAGAGAGTAGCCGGACTCAATTGGAGTGAAATGGAAGGTAACACATGTGGTAGAATTAGACAGTTAAGTAGTTTTTTAAATGCTAAAAATACTCTTAGGTTAAATTCCGTAACATCTTTGAACAAGCGTTGGACCAAGAAATACAGAATTGAAAATGAGATTGTATCATTTAAATTGGACACCGGGGCGGACGTAAATTGCGTGCCATTGAAATTAGTTAGGAAATTAAATGTGAATATGTATAATCGGGAAAATAATTTCCCTATATTTGACTACAACGGAAATAAATTGAGAATTTTTGGAACTTGTGAGCTTGAGTGCGTAGATGTGATTTCAGGGGTGGGAAAATCGGCTACTTTTGTGGTTGTTGGGGATAAGTGCGAACCAGTGCTTGGGTTGGGAACATGTGAGCGTTTTAAGTTGGTTGAGCGCTTGGACGTAAGTAGTATTGGTGTCACGGACTTGAGGGTATCGTTCATGGACAGATATAGTGACGTGTTTCAGGGACTTGGAAAATTTCCGAGAACATTTTCAATTACGTTGAGAGAGAATTCGAAGCCCGTGCTTCATTACAGGAAGCGTATACCAAACTCGCTGCTAGGTAGGTTAAAGTTGGAACTGGAGAGGCTGGTTGGAGAGAATATCATTCAACCAGTTGAGTATCCCACTGATTGGGTGAACAATTTGCAATTGGTTGAGAAGCCGAATGGGGAGCTGAGGATTTGTCTAGATCCGAAGGCACTGAACGAATGTATTAAAAGGGAATATTTTACCGACTGTGGATGATCTTACATCAGGACTAGCTAATAAACAAGTTTTTTCTGTTCTTGACCTGAAAAGTGGGTTCTGGCACATGGAGCTAGATAGGAAAAGTTCGGATTTGACGACATTCCTAACACCTTTTGGCAGATTTAGATTCAATCGAGTGCCTTTTGGTCTTAATTGCGCACCAGAGATGTTTCAACAGGAAATGGTGAGGGTTTTTGGGGATATACCGGGCGTGCTAGTTTATTTTGACGACATAGCTATCTGCGCGGGCTGTGAGGAGGAACATGATCGGATCATGCGTTTAGTAATGGCCAGGGCACGGGAAAATAACATCAAATTTAATCCGGAGAAGATTCAATATCGGCAACGTAAGGTGAGATTTATGGGTAACATTTTATCGGCGGGGAGAGTCCAGCCAGATACTAAATATATCGATGCGATAATGAGGATGAAGAAACCTGAAAATAAGGCGGGCGTATTGAGGTTCTTGGGTCTCCTGAAGTACCTGGGCAGATTCATGCCTAATTTATCAAGAAAATCGGCGGAACTCAGAGATTTGACGAGGAATGATGTGGATTTTAAATGGACGAATTTACATGATAAGGAATTTGAAAATCTGCTAAGTATAGTGACGTCAGGGCCGGTTTTGGCCATTTATGACCCACAACTTCCCGTGGTCATCCAGACCGACGCATCAAAGGATGGTCTGGGTTGTGTACTTATGCAGAACGGACACCCAGTACTATTTTCGTCTCGAACACTTAGTAAAAGTGAACAGAAATGGGCCCAGATTGAAAAGGAGCTCTTGGCTATAGTTTTTGCGTGCCAACGTTTTCATTACTTCTTGTATGGACGGGAATTCACCGTCGAGAGTGACCATAGGCCTTTGGAGGCATTGGTGAGTCGTGATATTGATGATGTTTCAATGCGACTTCAGCGCATGTTTATGTTTCTTTTGAAGTACCCACGAATGACTGTAGTATACAAACCAGGCAAAGATAGGCTGGTGGCAGACTGTTTATCAAGGGCTCAACTACCAGAGGTGGCAGAGATTAAAGAGCTATCGGGTGTTATTCACATTGTAACAAAATCGGTGTGCGTGACTCGGGAGAATTATGAATTTTACCGCAATTCAATTAATGTGGATCAGGCATATTCTCGGATTCGTGGGTACGTTGAGAACGGGTGGCCGGGATTCCACAAGTTGGATGATTTAGGCCAACGATTTTACAAATTTAGATCCGAGATGCATGTTGAAAATGGGTTACTATTTCTCAATCACAGGTTAGTAATACCGTCTGGAATGCAAGGGAAAATTGCGGCTTGGTTACATTCACCCCATCTGGGCATAGAAAAAACACTTGCACGTGCAAGAAAATTGTATTATTGGCCAGGGATGAATGAACAGATTAAGGAGCTGGTGGTGTCTTGCAGGGTTTGTGAAAGGTTAAGGAGGAATAACCAGAGGGAGCCATTGTGTCAGGAGGAAGCTCCAAAATACCCGTTTCATATGGTTGGGATGGACATCTACGAATACGGCGGTAATGACTACATCGCATTAATCGACGCATATTCGAATTACGTCATATCTACTGAGCTTAGGGACAAGACATCAGGAAATATCATCGGAACAATCCGGCGGATATTTGATATGTTAGGATATCCCACGATTTTGAAATGCGATAATAGTCCATTTAATTCATCTGCATTTGTACGGTTCTCGGAGGAGTATAATGTTCAATTGAGGTTCTCAAGCCCGCGATACCCTCAGAGTAATGGGCTGGCCAAAAAGGCTGTAGCAATCGCGAAGAATATAATTAAACGGTGTTTTGAGGCAAATAGTGTCGGACAATTTCAATATCATCTGCTAGAGTACAACACAACACCTTTGACGGACATGCTAATTACCCCTGCAGAACTGTTCTTTGGTAGACTTCTTAAAACGAAATTACCCGTTGCCGACTCATTGCTGATCAGGAACAGTATGACTGAGGGTGAGATTGAAAAGAGAATCAATAGAAGAAGAGAACGGCAGAAACACTACTATGACAGGAACGCAAAGACATTGCCGGTTATGAGTGAGGGGGATTTGATCATGTTTAAGAGGAACGGGAAGGAATGGGATTATGGAAGGATAGTGTCGGCATTCAACGGCAGGTCGTATATAGTCAGAAATAACTTTGGCAACCATTTTAGGAGAAATCGCCGTTTTATCACGGGAACGAGAAATGAGGATTTTAACGCCAGTGATTTACTTGCGGAGGAACTTGTTAGGAACAGTGAGGGTATGACTGTTGACACACAGGCACCACATAACAGATCTACGATTCAGGGAAATGTGAATGACAGTGGTGAGGCTGGGGATGACTCAATGACACGGGAGCGCAATGCTCAGGAGATTGATGAATCATTTCCTTCGGTAGTCAGTGATGGTACTGCAGAGGAACAAAATAGCGAAGTAATTGGTTCAAAAGAACCTGGCGCTCTGACAGCGAACACTCAGTTTAGCCCGCCTAGACTCACAAGGAGTGGACGCACCGTAAGACCGCCAATGAAATATGGAAGGGACTATGGTGTAGAAACTTGGTCCAAACGCTAAATACGTACATGAAAGTATATATAAATATATATATATATAGATATATATATATATAGATATATATAAGCAATTAAGGTAGTAGATATTATGAACAGGCACATGTACCTGTGTATATGCTCATATGTGCAAGGGGTACTCATTGAAACCATTAGCGGTCCGCAAATTATTATTAATAATAATTATTATTTAGTTTAAAAGATATGGAAAGCTATTGTGGTTTAAATGAATTCCCCTAACAATGAATTAATAACAGGAAATCAATTATTATTATATTATAAAAAAAAAAAAAAAAAAAAAAGAAGCATGTAATGATATTGGATTAGTTCCCCAGCAGGCTAATGTCATAACATAACAGATTAGTATAACTTCACCACAATTGTAAATTGTAGAGTAAAATTAAGTTAGCAACATTGCACGAGTATTGTAAGTTGTCAGCATTGAAACATATTGTTATTTCCGTCTCTTGTTAATAAATCAGCTCTTGTGACAGACATCTTTTTTGTATATTGTAATATAACCAAGTAAGCATATAAATAGATTACAAGATTGTTATTAAAAGCCAAATAAAGATTAAACGCCAGAGTTGCTGACCGTGCAGTTTTTATTGTAAACCACTGATCGTTACAGATTTGTCATCAAAAACTGATCATTTTAATATTATTATTGACTTTTTATATACCTTACTTTACACGTGATTATTTTTAATGTTCATTTTATTTTATTGAATATTTCTATTCAAATCGTATCTGTAAAATATTATATGATAATTATTACCAATGTAATATATATTATTGGGTTATGGAGAGCCTTCTCGCCACGCTGAATGTGTATGTTTTTCAGTCTCTACCATTGAAATTGCAATATATTGCATACTTGAGTGTTCGGATGGATTAATAGTTTGTTTACGTATTTCCGGAAGTATATTTTTGTTTGTTCCTGGATAGTGAGAACTTCTAGATATTTTCATTTCTTATCAACCAAGGAGCGTATACGACAAGTCGTAGAATTCTAAACTATATATTTTGTAGCTTGGTTCTAAACCCATTAATTTACACCTGATAAAATGGTTAAGCGATGATAATTATAGTTGTGGAGGTAACAATAAGAACATATTATCGGATGGATGTGTTATTTATATTTAAAAAAAACCACACTACAACAAAATTATTTCCAGTTCAATAACATTATATACAGACAAACAAAAGGACTAGGAATGAGAAACCCGACCCCAGCAATACTGATTGAAGTATTTATGCAACATTTGGAAAAACAATACGTGGAACAAATGGCTAATCTAGGAGTGACATTCTATGCAACATACGTAGATGACATTATATGCGTAATCACAAAAAACAACGAAGCACAAATACTGGAGTATCTAAACAAGCAACACAAAAACATCAAATTCACAATGGAAACGGAAAAGGATAACCAAATAAATTATTTAGACCTCACGATAAAGACAAACAAAATCACTAATAAGCTCAAATACGAAATATATAGGAAACCCACGGCTACAGATACAATAATACACAACTCCTCCAACCACCCACAGCAACACAAGCTCGCCGCGATCAGACAACTAATAACAAGACTGGAAAGAACACCATTAACCAAGGAAGCCTATAACAATGATCTAAGTACGATATACATGATAGCAACGAACAACGGCTACAAAAAAGAAACTGTAGACGAAATCAGAAAGGACATGCGTAGAACTAGGGAGCACAACAAGGAAGACAATGTCAATACATGGACAACGTTAACATACACAGGAAAATCAACACACAAAATAGCCAAATTCTTCAAGAAAAATAACATTAACATAGCATACAAAACAACTAACAACCTAGGAAGAATACTAAGTACCAACATTAAAAAAGAAGATGAACTAGAAAAACAAGGAGTGTACAAGCTAACGTGTACGTGCCAACATAGCTACATAGGCCAGACAGGACGGAAAATTAAAACAAGATTCCGCGAACATATAAGAGATTATAACAAGAAAATACGAAATCCCAACTCAACGCCCGAATCTAACTTTGTCAACCATATGTTCAATAACAAATGCCACCCAACGCACATCAGAGAAACCGTTAAAATACTTCATACACAGAGCAAAGGACGACGTTTGAATATTCTAGAAAACATGGAAATATACAAATAAAAGTCATTTGATGGACACATCATAAACGAACAAACAAACTCCAACTCAGATGCTATATTAGATACACTAAAAATAATCTACAATACAAAAAACAGAAAAAACGGACAAGGTACACAAAATGATGAAATAATAAAGCCACAATATACGAAGGACAAACTAATTCGTAAAGCAATAATTACGGACTTTTTCCAACCTTTACCGAGCAACCAATAAGAAAAGGTACCTTGAAACGCCAAATTGTAGAGTACAAACAACACAGAGAAATAAAGTAATAAAAACATAAGATAACAATACAAAACCAAAAAATCCATAGTTCCTAGAATAACATACATAAATCAACCCCTATAAATAATTAAGGGACATATACATTTACCTGTTATACGGATGACTAGCTAAATAACTTAAAACACGTACGAATTAACACACTTCTTACCTGCTACCTGCCCACATAAGACCGATGGCTAACTGACTATAAAACGTGAACGAATTAACATAAACAATTCAGAACGATAAAAATGGCACTGAAGATGGCAACTAGCCGAAACCGGTTTGTCTCCAAACCAAAATTGACAAGGGATGACGGAAAATCGTTCCGAACATATATATCAGAGCACCCTGTCGGAAAAACAAAACATGCTAATTTTGCGCAAGAGGGTTGATATACATACTTTATTTTTTAAGTACGTTTTGTTTAAATTATTAAATACTAATGAACTTTAAGTACGTTTTGTATTTGTTTAAATTAATCAATATGTTAAAAAATAATATATATTAGTACTATTGGGATGGAAAATCTACAATTCTAAAAGCTCATTGGTACAAAAATAGTTTTCTCATAGTATATCAATGATTAAGTTATAACCATGGTTGAGTGGAGGATTTATATTTAGCGCATAATTAATATTCGTAATAGGTGAAATTTTTTCATTTAAGAATTTATTTGAACAAGTGAAGAGACACCGTGAACCGTTAGAAAAAGAAGCAAAGCAATAAATAAGAAACATATTATATATTGTGTGTAGTAAACAATAACTCGTCTCTGGTCGTTTCAACCGATGTAGACAATTCTACTGATAATGAGTGAATCAGTGTAAAAACGGTCATGAAAAAAATGCAGAAGAATAAAAAAATTTGATGGGGCTTTTTGTTAAAACTGTATTGCTTTTGTTTTGAGGTTGTTTGTGTTTCGTATTTGATCAAAGGAATTTCGATCGTAACATATTTAAGTTTTTCTAAAAAGTTTGGTAAAAGTTTCCTGCTGAACCGGCTTACAGAACCAGCGAAATGCGCTAACTCCAAACCACCTCCCAACCAACGTGTTTATGAATTCTATATTTATTCCTCAAGCTTATAATATGCAGAGATTTGTTCTACTTTAATTTCTTATATTACCAAAATTCTATGAGTGAAGAAAGGCCCCAAATATATATTTAGTTGTACAGCGCTTAAGGACTTTTCAAGTAAATTGTTCTTTATTAGTTTACAGTACAGAAAGGAGTGAATTCAAAAATTATTGTAATGCAATATTATAGCAAAATCAAAATTATATTAATGAAGAACAACAATAAAATATGTATAAAGTAACAAGTGACAATAATTATGATACAGTTAACTTTGTCTTCTTAATATCATTTCATTAGCTTGTTACTAACACTTCACTACAGTAGGTAGTGAGCTAATGAAACGAAGAGTATTTTGTATAAGAGAGACTTATGAAGTTCACAGGTAGACCAAAAATACAATGAATGTTAATGATGTTTAATGGAATCTAATAATCACTTCATTAGAGGGTTACTTTTATGCAATATAAATTATTTTAAAGACATTGAATATAATTCATGATAACATTAATTATTATTAATATATTATATATCCACTTTTGTAAAAATCGAAAGAAATTATTAAAAGAAACTAGAGTTTGCGTAAATTTAAGCTCTTATATATAAAATATGAAATGGTTGTAAAATTAATTTCTGCAACACAACGTATTGCATTTTTATAATACAATAAGTTTATATAAAATAGCTACAAATAATTTTAGAAATAAAAACAATTGTAACAACAATTTCCTGATATTCATTTACATTTATTATTTAGACTTAAGCTTTTAGTACATTTCCGAATATTTGAATTTAACGGAATCTTTTTAAATACAATCCTGTCATTATTTGCATTACTTTAGGTACATAAGATACAACTCTGTATGACTTGTTTGAATACTTGAATTTAACGCTGCATGTCTTAGATACCTTGTTTTATAATACTGTTGTTAGTAGTACATATTTTTACAACCATTCCATTTGAACGTTCAGAACTGCTATGAAAGCAGCAACATTTTGTATGCAAAATCAATTAGCATTCTAACGTTCAACAGTACAGATCATTTTCTAGGCTTTTTATAAGTCCCGGTACTTATACTGAACTTTATTGAAGAAAATAAGATATAGCTAATAAAGTGAACATTTTAAAACTCACCCGAGGACTTATTAATGAGAAAATTATACAACCTACAAAGTACAGTTGATTCAAAATTAATTATTTTTATTTAAAAACGGTTATTACTTTTGTAGCGCTACAGAAACATATAATGAAATAATTTTAATAATAAAACCTTGATAATAGTGATTTTTAAACCGCCAAGCCAATTGACCGCATGCGGCCATTATACGCAAACATAAAAACATATATCTTCACAGGTAGCAGCACATGAATCAAATAAAAAAAAGACACAGGTAATATACCAAATTTCATAAAATAGTGCTACCAGGTACTGATAGATATAAGCTTTCAAGTAGCTACAATATCGGGACAATAGATTCCCCGTACTAGTTACCCCAAATAATGAAGATGATAAAACTGCTGTTAGAGACCAAAAACCCTACCAACTTGCTATTGCGCGCAAACTTCAAATGCCTTTTAAACGTGCCGCAACTGGTGAGCTTGACTCTGAAAAAGAGAGTTATTATACCTACCAGTTAAAACGTAAAAAAGATATATTACGAATAAAGCTCGCCAATCAACGCATCGTGTTGAGATTGTGTTTAACGTCACTCAGGTTTATTCTAGAAACCCCATTTGCCATATTTACAACTTGTGCTACCTCCTGAACATAATAATATTTGTAGAAGAGCTATTAAAATATAATGGTGCCCGTCAGTACACTAATTGCAAAGAATTTCGTCACACTAAAATTTGCTGAAAGTTGCCATCCGTATGCGTTAACTGGAGCATTGCCAATTACGAATTACATTTCATACAATGGCTACTTGGCCAACAAAGCCAATTACATTTTGTAATTCGCATCTCGCAATTACCAATTCAATTACAAGTAATTAATAATAACTTAATTGTAATTACATCAAAGGTGATTACATTTAGCTTTTATTTTAATTTTAAAACAAGCGTTAAAAAGCAAGTTTTTTTTACGATTTCAGTTTAATTCAATTTATTTTCTTTAGTATAAATAAAAATGAAAGACGTAAAATTATTCATAAATTTTGTTTCTTTTTTAAACAAAATTATAACAATTCTAATATACACAAAATAAATTATTAAGAAGCCGCACAAAGACTAGGAATTATACTGTGAGATTTAGTGACTTATACTTATATAATTTGTGAGGACCAAAAGTCCTTCCACTCGTTTTTGGGTCACATGTAACTGTCTTTTGTGTATCTAATTTAAATCGTAGTTTGCATTAATAATAACTTAGGCTTAAAATTAACGGAAATTTTTAGGTAACACTGCCACCTAATGATAATTCTGCTTGATACCACGCTGCCAAGATTATCAAACGATCAGCTAATCGGTATTGTGTTATGGTGTGTATTCAAGTATAACAGCAATGCGTATACAGTAGAGAAGTCAGTCAGCATGTGGCAAGCAGGCCGGTAAAATCTAGTTAATAATATTAGAATTTTATTCATTCTTATTATTTAAGTCTTTAGCAGTCAGCAAATAGTTGGGCCAGAATTTTATTTGCTATTAAGGAAACTTGAATCCCTAATACGGATTATACCATGTGGAAAGCTTTAAGGTCCCTACAGTGTCCTATTGCCTACAAATCCCCATTGAAACCGTAAATCACTTACAGAAGTTTGTCACACGACACATAGTTTCATTACTCCAAATATCAGGTGTACGGCATATACTGGGGTAGTGTAAGTACGTCCCGCTAACAGATGAGCCGTATATACTACAATGATGCAAATAAAGTGTGCTGGACAAAAAAGCTGTTACCACCCCAATAAATCACCAGGGCCGGATCGAATAACTTCTGCTGATTTGCAAAAGAACATTAATTTAGTCAACCCATGGCTAAGGAACAAATTTTTCTCTTGTCACGCATGATCACATGACACATTGTTTGCTATGGTTAAAGTGAGGCGTCCTATGTATCAATTGGTCTGTTATTTTATTAATCTCCTTTCCCCTCTTAAAACGCGTATAACAAAAGTAGATCAGTTGGGACGATGTTTCACTCACTCGTACGCTATTTAGACAGGGCCGTAATGGCGTATAGTGTATTGTATACTTTATATTGTATAATTATTTCCAATATTACTTGTTCATTAAATTTATTTAATTTTACTTGTGTATTAAATTTATATCTTATATCAACCAACACTCTAAAATTATGTAACATATATATTTGTCACACAAATTTGAAAATGTTTCAAAACTTACGGAAATAACATAAGCATTAAAAATTGTACTATATATATTTCGTACTATATATATTTTATATATTTATACTATATAAAATCGGCAAAATTGTACTTCTTTTGGGACAAGTCAAACCTAAAAACTACATTCACCTATCTCTTTCATATGATGGTGGTAATTACCAATTTTGTACGTACCATCATTGTCGATAGTTATTGTAAACGTGGTTGAGTAGAGACGTACGTCATATTAGATGCACACTTCATATATTATATAAAGACACTTTTTTCATTTCAAAGATTAAATTGAACAAGTGCGGACTCAGTGAATAGTTAGTCAAAACAAAGAAATAAATATCAAAGAATAAACAACAACATAACATATACTGTGTGTTATAAACAATAGCAAATTCTGTATGGTTAAACCGGTTTAAACAATTCCACTGATATTCAGTGCATTAGTGCACCAAACATTCATGATAAAAATATAAAAGGGATTAGCAACAATGCTTATTACTTTTTTAATTATACAGATGCTAATATTGCAATGAACAATTTAAATAGCAATAAAAAAAATTACAGCGCTTTTTTAACCGCCAGGCCGATTGACCGAACGCGATCCTTATCCACAAACAAAAATATTTCTTCACAGGTAACAAACGCCTGAACTGAGTAAAACTCAAAAAAAAAAAAACGAGTCAGGAGCCTTAACAAGAACAGTGCAGCAAAAAAAACCATACAATTAATATATCAAATCCCTCACAAAAAGTGCAAACAGGTATAGATCGATATATACCTATAACCAAAAGAAAGTCCAAGCCCATGTCTTCCCTGCAGGAACGTACCTACACTACACGGACGATGAGGATGCCGAAACTGTTGTTAGGGAACAAAAACCCCAATTTACTTGCGTCAAATACCATTATAAACACGTTGTACCAACTGGTAGAAAAGGAAAACTTCTATGTTGCTTCTATACGTAGAGGACAAATAGAAGATACCAAGATCCAAGCCCATACGGAGAAGAATTATCGGCTTATTGCAAGTAGACTTGACGCTGAACAAAAGAATTATTAAAAAGTTCCAGCGGTTTGATAGTTCTGTTCCTACTGAACAAATAAAAAGAGCAGTAGAAGCAGAAAGGTATGACGTAATGCCAGTGCACAATATGCTAAAAAAGCATAACGTTCCCCAGCCAATGAATCGTGTTGAGATAGTATTTAACACAACTCATATGAAATCCAAAATCTTCGTTCACCCGTAAACTTGCGCTACCTTCTAAACAGAAGAACAACTATAGATGAGCCACTGAAACGTAGTGGTTGTTTGTGGCGTTGCGCACTTGACATTGGAATGCACTTCGTCTAAAACAGACACAAAAGTAAATAAATGCAGCAACTGCGGTGAAAAACAGTCTTCCAACACTAAAAAAAATAATGCGAAAATCATACATAAACCAGAATATGAGCGATATAGGGATTCCCAATTACCTCGGCTTCATGCTGGTTCTCTTGCTACTACACAAGCTGCACAGCCACACTATTCGTATGCCCAACCATTGAAAAATGATTTACCTAATGTGCATGGCAAAAGTTCTAACGTGCATAAACAGACCTATGCCCACGTAATTCTTCTGCAAGTTTCGCTTTAATTAAATTAAAAATATGAAGTAGAACACTTCCTGCAATTAGTGAAAGGGCATGAAGTGGCAATGCCACTTATAGTCCAAAAAACGTAAGGCATTTTCCAATGCCTAAATTCAGGGAAGACTTTTTGCAAGCCACGACTATTAATCTTACTGATTTTAAAATTGCAGTCTCGTCAATGTATTGTCCGCTAAGGCATAAAATCATAAATTTTCCAGGTTCTTTGCTACACTAGGACAAAAGTTTCTTGCCACTGTTGATATCAATGCGAAGCATACATATTGGGGCTCCAGAGTCCTTAGTCCTAGATGTAGGCAGTTGATTATACAGTTCAAGCAAACAAGCTAGAAGTCGCACAGAGGAGTATTTGGCCCAAAAAGCTGGCCAAAGTTATTAAGCGTGTTTTTTGTTTTAAAAGTTTAACTTTTTTTATAGTTTTAGCTTTAGTTTGATAGTAAAAATTTAGTGGCAGATTATTATTGGGTTAGTATTATTTTTGACACCAGCCACCCGCCCACCTTTTATAACTTTGTTTAATTTTTTTTCATTTTGAAAAGAATTTAATTTTATATATATATTAATTTATTATCCGTACACGGCATGCCTTGCTACACGATTGTTGTGTATTTTTAGAAAAATTATTATTACGTATGCCGGTCTCCCCCTCGCATTTCGCCAAAATTTGGTTTGCAACTGTACTTTATTCCAAGAGCAAATCAAATTAAATTTAGATAGTCGAACTATTGTAGTTGTGTAGATACAGGGAAATAAAACATAGCTTTTTATGGATCTTACAATATCCCCCTTGTCAAAATTATAATTTATCCAATATTAAATATTAAAAAAAAAATTGCTCTCGTAGCTTAGCTTCCTATAAGGGATAAACACCCAAATAAACAAAAACATATTCACTTTTAATATTTATTTAATATTTTTTATTGTTTTTTTCCCGAACTACAAATATTATTAATTATCAAATATTATTAGAGAATTAAAATTACTTGATAATTAATAATATTTGTAGTTCGGAAAAAAAAAACAATAAAAACTTACTAATCGCTGGGCACGGCGAGAAATTTATATACATAATATAGATGTTTCCTTCATCATAATCAATTGGATACTAAAATATATCCACTTAAGATGAAACTAAAATACATACAATGCTTTCTTTGCCAACCAATGGTTGGCTAAAAGCAAATTGCATATGGTAACCTAGAATTCGATAACAGAAAAAGTGTTGTAAAGAGTGTTGTAAAACTTCATTCTCAACCAAGGAAAAAAATACTATAATATGAAAAATTCAAAAATTGAGGAATAATTCATTTTCGTATTCCATTTGTCCTAAATGTTGGTATAAATAGAAGTTCTTTAGACACACAATTTCTAGATAAGACACGAAGAATGTTGATAACGTGTGTAGCGACATAGAAAATGCATTCCGTTTACTGTTTTCAGAGTTTGTCCATATTAAATAAATAATTCTCTTTCTGAATAGAAAGAAAAACGAACTCATGCCTAAAGAATTAAAATTACTTTATTTTATATTATTAAATACTCATCACATGAAAAAATTAAACTAATTAAAAAGTTCAAAATTATGATCATGTCACACGTATTTCATCATGGGCGGCATCATCCGTATCAGGAAGAAGTAGTTTAATAGTATCTAATTTTTTATTTTTCGTGTTTTTTGTGTATTGCAGCTTAAAAAAGGGTCACTGCTCAAAAATAACCTATTTAGAACATCTCGATTTGTATCGATTCTGCTGAATTTTCTCGAATAATTAGCACGATATAATCTGAAGTGCTTATTTCTGGCCTCGGCATCTTCTTCTGACAATTGTCCAATGGGCAAGCTTGTTTGCTTTATTACAGTACCGCCATAAATTAGAATTTTGTGCATCGATGGACTCATGGGATGCCAATTGTAGAGCTGCACATACATTACGGCTATGTTATGTGCATATTCATCAAATTTTACAATATTAATGCGGTGCCCGCTAGTTATTGTTTCCGATATAATATTCAGGCGTTTGATAGTTCTTCATTTATGCCAGTAATTTTCGAAACAGTTGCTGAATCCGAAAAAACTCTTATTGATGCGTTGCCACCATTAATGTTGCCATATCCTGGTTTTGGAATATGTACAAGTAGCCTCATTTCTTACTTAAGCCTCTTCTGGATGATTATCTTTCTTTCTCTAACAAGTGCTTTATCGCAATGTGTTAAAATCTTTTGAAGTTTGTAACACCTTATTGTGGATTTTGTGCCCGTTGCAGCATTGCAGACTTTTCTGAAATCGCGCACAATTTACTAGCTAAAAACTGCAACTTCTCGTCAATGGTTCTAGCATTAGATTCCTGTACTATTTGGAATAACTTAAATCTTGTGTAAATTTTTTCCCTGCTATCTCTCAAAGTTGCAAAACTCTTCTAATAAGAATTTTGCGCAATAAGCCATATATGCATATATTTAAAAGTGCATTTTCTCGTTACTTAGTTAATAACCTGATACCTCGGTGCATTTTTTATATACCTGCACTGTTTTTAAATGTAATTTTGATTTGTAACCCTTTTAAATTAAGTATGTACATATCGAACTATATTTTCACAAAAAATGAAATGTCATGGAGACGCTCAAGTCTTAATCAAGTTTAATAGGTATATATGCGTGTGGTTGATTTATAATTATTTCTGATAATAAGACAGTAAATCTGAATTTATGAACTAAGACTGAATTTTAAGAAATTCCTTTTTTAAGGGCAGTGATAAAAGTGAGGTAAATAATATTTCACATCAATAATTCGAAAAACACAAAAGTTTATGACGACAATTAAGTATAAGAAAAAGTGCCTTATGGCCTTATTGATTTTGCTATAGTAAAAAACATCAAACGCGATCAACTGTTAGTTAGTTTATCATATGAGCTATCTTCTGATCATTTGCCTACAATTGTTATTTTACACAACAGTTCTGTCATTGTATCTGAAACCATAATTTTAAATAAAAACTGGTTAAACTCTAAAAAGTATATGAGCTCCAACTTATCTTTACACATCCAACTGAGAAATCCACTTGATATTGCAGCAGATGTTGATAATTCTACAGACGTCGTGAGTGCTACAACGCCAACGAAACAATCAGCTAAAATAAAATCGTACCAGTCAACAGCAGATATACAGATGCTCGTCATTGAGTCATTCTTCACCTATAAAAATGCAAACGAACTTATGCCAAAAATTCTTACGCAATAAATTAAGACAGAAACACGAATTCGCTATCGACGGCTTTTTGAAAAATTTGGATCGAATAGAAATCAAGGATTATAGCCTGTGGAAAGCTGTAAAGCATTTAGAATATGAGGTTTTTGGAACGAATTTCCGTCATCCCTTGTCAAGTTTGGTTGGGTGACAAATCAGTTTCGGCTATATGCCATTTTCAGTGTCAATGTCATAAATCTTAGAACAATTCAACTACACTGGTTAATAGGTCCTAGCTCAACCATTGCTTTGGATTACAAAGTGCTTGTATACAAAGACATTATATGGACATATGGCAGTCATTAAAAATCCAGAAGTTACAAAGAAGATTGTGTAGGATTTTAAGACTTATCGTTTGCGCCCCTTGATATATAAGAAATGAAAACAGACATAGAGATCTAGGAGTCCCCACTATCCCAGAAGAAACAAAAACATACCAAAACGTCCAAATACGAAAACAAACCAGTGGTCCATCCTAACACATTCACGCGCTTTACTGCAATTTCATGGGCGCCTGAGATCTTTATACTTAATAGTAGATAGTGTATTAAGATCTGAATACAATAAATTAGTTATTACAATTGTAATAATTAATAAACAATAATTTAGAGATAAGATTTGAATAAATATTGTACATTTTTTTAAATAGAAAGATTCAATAATACATGAAAGTTTAAAAAAACAAATCAAATTTTGCTTTAACCTTGGGTGAGACCCAAGTTTAAAATTAGCTAACAAAAAAGTCAATCTATCCCAACTCCTATGCCCGGGATTGGCTGCATTTTGATGATTATTAAATTTGTTGGTGAATTTTTAATTTATTTGTGAATTTTTTAATTTCATGGTGAAATTCCCATTCGTGGTTTTTTATATGTGCTAACATCTGTTTTATTAAAATGTCGATACTTTTCACAAAATATTGATTTTTGGCCAATTTTCGGCTTTTTGGTGAAATTTCAAAATTTTGTGAATTTTGGTAAAATTTCGGGTTTTATTTTTTTGTGTGAAATTTCTTTGTCGGTTTTTAAAATTGTTTGGTTTTTAAGATTTTTTAATTCGGTCATCTGTGGGCATCGGGCTGATAATTTCTTTAGGTGGACTTTATACCAAGTTTAATAAAGCTTACAGATAATCTTTTAACCGCGAGAGTGCAAATGCTGATTTCAAATGGCGAAAAGTTGTCGAACGTGCTAATCAAAAGGTACAAATTTGAAAATCCTATGTATTAAATCGAATACACGTTGTTTAATTTTAAGTAACTTTATTGAAGTACAAGAGTAGAATGAAAGAAAAAAGATAAAATCTAGAAATAGTACAATGTATGTTTGACAGTTCTTTATGATGAATAAGGAATGTAAAACGCAGGGTTGTAGTTAATCTGCTTCGTTGCTCTAACACCTCCCCTCGAAGTAGATATGCTACAAGCTTTACTGATAATGGGATATTAAGCCCAAGTTTGTTAAACAGGTATGATGTTTGAGAGTTGTAGCCAACACCTTTTATTAATTGTTGTGCACTTTGGCTATAGTTGAATAGAGTAATCGTTGAATAGAGTAAATTTCGCACAAAGAGCTTCTTTTGTTGCTTCGGCTATAGCTATGTACTCGGCTTCCGTGCTGGATAACGAAACTGTTTTCTGCTTACGTGCCTCCCAACTTATGGCAGCACCTCCCAACATGAAGGCAAATCCAGAATATGACCGCCGGTCACCGATGTTTGATCCCCAATCTGCATCGACCACTCCGTATAGATCCAAGTTAGTTTTCTTATAAAGCATCCCATAATCGAGCGTTCCTCGTATATATCTAAGAATCCGTTTGGCTGATTTCCAGTGTTCTTCGTTGTAATTGGAATTAAATTGACTCATGTAATTAACAGAGTAAGCAATATCTGGGCGTGTCGTTACTGCCATATACATTAATGCTCCTATTAATCGCTGGTAAGGGTATTTGGACATCACATTTTCATCCTTTACTAAAGGACAAGACAATTTACTGTTTGTGTCTAAAGGAGTCGAGGCAGGATTACATTCTGACATACCAAAACGTTCCAAAATCATTTCTGCATAGTTACGCTGCGATAAGAAAACTTGATTTGTTTTAAGATCATGTGAAAAATCAATGCCCAGACAACGCTTAACTGGACCGATATCTTTCATATCAAATGATTTAGATAATGATGCTTTAATAGTATCGATCCATTCAAGTTTATTTGAGGCCAATAACAGGTCATCTACGTAAATCAAAATAATCAAAATTGTATCATCTTCTTTCTTTGAAAATAAGCAGGGATCTTTTCTAGTTGGCTTCAACCCCAATTCAATTAATTTTGTACTTAATTTATAGTACCACATTAGCCCAGATTGACGTAGGCCGTACAGTGCTTTCTTCAACAAGAGTTTGTGAGACTGGATATTGCCTGCAACCATCTGTCTGCTGTTTCCTCGATGCTTCGGTTGTGCTTTTTAACATTGTTAGTTCCCATTCGCTTACCTGTCTTAATTTTATTTAAAATAGGTTTTAACTGACCTGGAATTTCCATGTACACACTTTCATCAAGCTCGCCGTTTAAATATGCTGTGATGACATCCATTTGATGAATCTCTAGATGCAATTCCGCTGCCAATGCTGTTAAAAGTCTAATTGATGATGAACGGGCTACGGGGGAATAAGTTTCGTGAAAGTCTTCACCAGGATGTTGAGCGTAGCCTTTCGCTACGAGGCGCGCCTTCTTACCATCGTCTTTCGTACGAAACACCAATCGACTATCAATTATTTTTCTTGATTCTGGTCGCTCAACAATTTCCGATGTGTTATTACGTATTTGAGCTAAATATTCATCTTCTATTGCTGTTGTCCACTCAGTTGCATCGTGTTCTTCCATTGCTTGATTATACGTTTTAGGGTCATCGGCCATCGTTAGGTATGCTAACTCGCGCTCTTCAAAATTGTCTTCTTCAGACTGAGCCAATGGTTCACGATCGTCGTTTGATTCATTTTCGTCTTCTTTTGTTTGAAACAGTTTCTTAGGACGTCCACGTGTACCCATTCTATGCAGTTTTGGACGACCTCTGCCATGTTTCTCACTCATCACATTCAAATTAGGTGGGATGTTATCTGCGCTCATTTCTATTTGGTCAATTTCTTTGGAATTTTGTTCACATTCAAATTCAATAACATTGTTGTCGTTGAGATCATAAAAGTCTTCATATGTCTTGCTGAAACCTTTTTCGTTGATAAATTTAACATCTCCACTACTTATGACGTCTCTCTTTTTCCGAGACCACATGCGATATGCTTTTGATTCTGACGAATATCCAACAAAAACACACTGTTCCGAACGTGATTCAAATTTACCTTTAGTGGGATTTTTGTTTAAAACATAACCTTTGCAACCAAAAATGTGCATATGCATTACCGTAGGCTTTTTATTTGTCCAAAGTTTGTATGGAATATAACATGCCGTGTTAATGGCTTCTGCCCAAAACGACGGCGGTGACCCGGCATATTTCATCATGCATCGCGCCATTTCAACAAGGGTCCTATTTTTACGCTCGGCTGTGCCGTTTTGCTGAGGTGTGTGTGGCGTTGTCAAACGACGTTTTATACCATGTTTTTCTAGGTACATATCGAATTCTCGATTGCGGTATTCGCGACCATTGTCTGACTGGATTGCTTTTATTTTTCGACCTGTAAATGTTTCTGTCATGGCTTTGTATTTTTGAAAAGCTGTAAACACGTCAGACTTATGCTTTAAAAAATATACTTCGCACCATCGAGATTTGTCATCAATAAATAAGGCAAAGTATTTTGTACCTGAGTTAGATGCACATCTCATCGGGCCGCATATATCGCTGTGTACGATTTCTAATAACTCGGTAGCTCTACGTGTTTTATTTTTTGGAAAACTATCTGTTTTTGACTTATGCATACTTTGCATGTTGATAATTTAAGATCTGGATTACATTTTAATCCATAAACATCACAATTTTTGGCCATATCTTTAAGATCTCTTTCATTTAAATTACCCATTTTGTAGCGCCATACATCAAGTTCATTTTCGGGTTCAATGACATTTGCTTCATTTTCAATATTATTCATATAATATAGATTGCCTATTCTTTCCGCACGTAGGCACACTTTTTTATGTTGATCTATTATAACCGCATCATTTTTACGAAAAATAACCTCAAAACCACTGTCTGTGATTTTTGACACGGATAATAAGTTTGTGCGCAAATCGGATACGTATAAAACATTCTTTAATTGTAAATTTGCTTCAAGACCACGACTATTTATTGCAACATCAACATTACCAATACCACTTATTGTTGTATTATTGTCATTAGCCAAACTAAGCGTCTGATTTATTTCTGAGAGTTGTTTAAAATTTCTTATATTCGCACTCATGTGCGAAGTGCAGCCACTATCTAAACACCACCTCTTATTATCATCTGGGCATAAATAGACCGATTCTGTTGTTGTAAAACAAACGTTTGGTTTTTTGTTTTCATCAATATTTTGAACACTTTGCATATTTTTGTTTTTTATTTTTCTTGCAAAATGTCCGATCTTACCACATATAAAACGTGTCACGTTTAGTTTTGATTTCATCTGTTTCGGTTTTTGTTGTTCTCTTTTTGCGTATAATGCATTAGACATGTTTTTATCTTCTTTAGATTTTCTTGATTCATATTCTTCTAGAATTTTCACACGAAGCATTTCGGGTTTTGGCAGTTCGTCACGTGTTTCTAACGCACAGCGAAAAGTCTCGAACGAGTCTGGAAGACTATAAAGAAGAAAAATGGCCAGAAGTTCGTCATCAGTTGACACACCAATCTCTTTCAATTTTGTTACTGCGTCGAAAAAACCATTTAAATGTTCTCGTACTTTATCATTCTCACGCATACGCGACAATGCAACTCGTTTTAATAAAGTAGCTTTACGGGCTGGACCCTTTGATTGGTACGTGGCTTCCAACCTTAACCACACTTCTGGCAGTTGCACATTCTGCAACCATACCCAATTCCGACGGGCTCATTGCAAGCATGATGTCTGCAGCAGCCTTTTGATCTTGTTTTTGCCACATACTAGCTTCCGCAGGTACTGTTGGACAATTGACACTATTGTCAACATACGACCATAAGTCGTTTTTTTATCAATATGGCGCGCATCTGCATCTTCCATGTATCGTAGTTCTCCGCGTTTAGCGGCTCTATACGTACAACTCCAGCCATACTCTATTAAAGAAAATATTCGATCGCGAAAAATTTTATTTTTATAAACCAGTTATATTCAATTTAAGTCACCCGAGTTTTTCACTCAACAATAGATTTAATTTGTCAAACTGGGCCCATAGCCTATTAAATCGAACACACGTTGTTTAATTTTAAGTAACTTTATTGAAGTACAAGAGTAGAATGAAAGAAAAAAGATAAAATCTAGAAATAGCACAATGTATGTTTGACAGTTCTTTATGATGAATAAGGAATGTAAAACGCAGGGTTGTAGTTAATCTGCTTCTTTGCTCTAACACTATGTTATCCTATGTTAGTGCCGTCTGAAAGTTAATTTCGACATGGGACAGATGACGTAGTTAATTTAGCTTGCCTAGTTATAAGGATCCCGGATATAAATACTTTGTTGGGTAGGAAATGAATATTATTGATATTACTAGCGTACTGACAAACCAATATTAATCCCTTTTCACTTTTTGTGAATGGAAAAAAACCATAATTTATAAAGTAAACAAAATACGAAGTGCCCTCCAACACTAATATTAAAATAACAAATCTTACGATAAATAATTTAAACGTTTAATATTCGATATGCAGCTACGCAAAATCCCTATCAATTAAATCTTAAATAAATAATAGTGTTTTTTTAAGTTTACTCTGTTTTTCACTAAATAAAAGCAACTATTTCATATTTCAGCTCTTGTTGTAATAACCGCAATGGGAGGATACGCAATGGCTCCGGCACCGTTTGATCCTGCATCATTTTTGTTGTGCTCTCTAGGTACTGGTCTAGTTTCGGCAGCTGCAAATGCTATTAACCAATACCATGAGGTTCCCTTCGATTCGCAGATGTCGAGAACAAAAAACCGTGTACTTGTAACTGGAAAACTCACACCCTTGCATGCGGTGGGATTTGCAGTAACTACAGCCACTTCTGGTCTTAGTATTCTATACTTTGGAACAAATGGTCTAACAGCTGCTTTGGGACTTGGAAATTTTTTACTTTACACCTCAGTTTATACTCCTATGAAGCGAATGTCAATACTAAACACATGGGTTGGATCTGCTGTCGGAGCTATTCCACCACTAATGGGGTGGGCCGGTTGCTGTGGAAGTTTAGATACAGGAGCTTTGATGTTAGCTGGATTGCTATATGCCTGGCAGTTCCCTCATTTTAATGCATTATCATGGAACTTAAGACCTGATTATTCTAGAGCTGGTTATCGGATGATGGCTGTTACAAACCCAGGTTTGTGTAGGCGAACTGCTTTGCGATATACAGTTACAATCGTTGCGCTCTCATGTATTGCCCCATCGTTAAACATAACTAATTACTGGTTTGTTCTTGAAACTTTACCTCTAAACGCATATTTTTGTTATTTAGGTAAGTAATCGCACAAAATGTTTCTAAAAAAACATTAGTTTACAAGAATTTAATACTTCAGTGTTCTAAATGGAGTTTATTAGTGACTGTGTTTGAGTACAGACGTACTTCATATTAAGCGCATAATTAATATTCATATAAAGTGACTTTCTCAAAAAAAATCCAATTTAACAAGTGCAGAGACACAGTGAACAGTTAGTAAAAACAAATAAATAAATAACAAAAAAAGAAAACAATTTATTGTGTGTAAAAAACAATAAACAGTGCATGGTTAAACCGGTTTAAACAATTGCTAGCCAGCAATGAGCGCACCTAACATTAATGAAAAAAATACAAACGGTAATAATAACAATGCTTATTACTCTTTTAGTTATACAAATGCTAATAATGCAATGAATAATATAATCAATAAAAAAATATGACAGTACTTTTTTAACAGCCAGGCAAATCTTTATCCGGAAGTATAAACATATCCTCACAGGTAACAACACCAGAAGAAACTACAATTCAACAAAAAAACAATAGAGGTACCATATCAAAAATAGTACAACAAACCAACGAAAGAGGTAATATAAAAAATCCCAATCCAATTCTTCCAATCCTAAGTCTTCTCAGCAAGAGCGCACCGCGAAACACTACAAAAGTGCTAAAGTGGCTACAACAGCTGTAAGTGAAAACAGATTCTCCGTTCTTGCTAACCCAGGCGATGAAGATGCCCAAACTGCTGTTAGGGAACAAAACCCCCCACCAATTCACTTGCGCGAGCAAACATCAAATGCGATTGTAAACTTGTTATCCCAACTGGTAGGAAAAACTTTTATGTTGCTTGTATACGGAGAGGACAGGTACAAGAAACCAAGATCTAAGCCCGCACGGAGAAAAATTATCGGCTCATTGCAAGTAGACTTGAAAAAATGAGTTAATATACCTATCAGCTTAAAAGTGCCAAAGACTTGATAGTTGTTATAAAGGGCATAGACAGTGCTGTTTGTACTGAAGAAATAAAACTGCTGTAGAAGCAGAAGGGTATGACGTAAGGTCAGTGCACAATATGTTTAACAAAGATAAAGTACCCCAACTAATGCATCGTGCTGAGATTGTATTTAATGCAGCAACTCATATAAAACCCAAAAACTCCGTCCACCCTATTTACAACTTGCTCTACCTTCTCATCAGAAGAATAACTGTAGAAGAGCCATTGAAACGAAATGGTCCCCGTCAATGCATCAACTGCCAGGAATTTGGCCATACTAAAACTTACAGAAAGTTACCATCAGTATGCGTTGTTTGTGGTGACGCCCACCGAACTTTGGAATGCACTTTTTCAAAAATAGACTCCAAAGTTAAAAAATGTAGCAACTGCGAATTATAGGGGCTGTAAAGTCTTCCGACATGAAAAAAATTCAAAAATACTACAGAAACCCGTCTTTAAACAATATAAGGCTTTCCAATTTCCCACCCTTCATACTGGTTCTATTACTAGTCCGCAGCCACATACCTAATCTAACTATTCGTATGCCCAAGCACTGAAAAATGATGCATAATTAGCTAATGGTAATCGTGAAGCGAGAAGTTCTAACTACGAAAATGATTATATGCTCACGTCTTAAAGGAGGGTGCGGAGACATCTATTACGAATAATTCGAGCTCAATTGAATATCTTATACAAACAATGAACAATTTGATGAAAACTATGCAGGGTATGTTTTAGGAAATGATGCGAACCCGAAACATACTGCTGCAAATTTTGCTACGTAAAAAATGAACCAGTTGAAAATATACTTCTGGAACGCTTACGGGCTCTCCCGACATAAACAGGAAGTGGAGCATTTCCTTCTAACATAGAAAATATACATAGTTTTAGTTTTTGAAACGCACTTCACTCTAAAAAACTGCTTTAGAGTTAATGAATTTTTTGTATACGAAATTAAACACCCGAATGGAAGAGCATGTGGCGGCACTGCGGTTATAGTCCGCAAAAACATAAGGCATTTTCCAATGCCAGAATTCCGTGCAGACTTTTTACAAGGGACCACTATTAATCTAACTGACCTTAAAATTGCTGTATATTCTGAGTACTGCCTGCCTAGACATGGGATTCAACACCATCAATTTGCCAGGTACTTTGCTACTTTAGCACAAACGTTTTTTGCAGCTGGAGTCATCTCTGGAGGTAAACCCACCTAATGGCCAACGGACTTTAACAAGCTGCCAAAGCTTATCGATTTTGCTATTGTAAAAAACACCAGACGTGAACAACTTCTAGTTAGTTCTTCATACGATTTATCTTCTGATCACTCACCCACAGTCACTAGTTTACACGGCAGTTTTTCCACTGCAGCTGAAGCCAATAATATATTCCCAAATAAAAACACGAATTGGTTAAAATACAAAATGCATGTGAGCTCTCACTTATCTCAGAACATTCCTCTCACTAACCCGACTGATATTCACGAACACGACCTAGAAGACTGGTTAAATAAGTGGAGGATTAAGGTAAATCCTTTGAAGTGAGCTCACGTAACGCTTTCCCTCAGGTGGCAAAATTGTCCCCCAATAACGATAACAAATACCACTGTTCCAGCGGAAACACACGTTAAATATTTAGGTATCCACCTAGATAGACGCCTGACTTGGTCCCGCCATATTGAGTCAAAAATTGCGGCTATAAAACGCAGAACAATTTAACTACACTGGTTAATAGCTCCTCACTCAACCTTGACTTTGGAATACAATGTCCTGTTATAAAAAACCGTTATAAAACCAATATGGACATAGGGCATTCAGCTGTGTGGTACTGCTTGTGCATCAAATATCCAGAAGCTTGGAAGAAGACAGTCTAGGAATTTACGTCTTATCGTATGAGCTCCTTGGTATATAAGAAATCAAAATATCCATAGAGATTTAGCAGTTCCCACTATTCAAGAAGAAACAAAAACATACCCGTACAATTACGTAAACAAACTAGTGGTTCATCCCAACACGCTAGGACGCGATTTACTGCAATTCATGGGCACCAGAGACTGAAAAAAACAGACACATTGAGCCTGGTGAGATGGCACTCTCTAACGCAATAGCAGATACTTATTAGAATTTGAATACAGTGAATTAGTTATTACATTGGTAATAATGAATAAGTAATGTTTTAGATATAAGATTTGAACACTTATTGTAAATTTTCCATTAAAAGAAAATATTCAATATATTAAGAACTAAAGTTTAAGAAACAGTGTTCTAAATAATTGTAATGCAGTATTTTCCTTTCTTCCACCTAGCCACCCTGTAGCCCAAATAAGACCTAGTGATGTTAAACACGTATAACTCTTATAATAACGGTTTTTTTATATGATTTATTTTAATATATTAAATATATTTTATGGAAATTTAACGTGACTATGTGTGAAATATGACATCAGTCAAATGACCACCATTTTGCTCGATACAGGCATTGACTCTTTTGAGCGCATTTTGCATTACACGGCGTAATGTTTCTGGTTGCAGAAGCCGTATTTCGTCTCGAATATTCTGCTTGAGCTGTCAAGTGTCTGTGGTTTGTTAACATGCACTTCGTCTGTTAAATAACCCCATAAAAAAATCGGGCGCAGTTAAATCTGATGAACGAGGAGGCCAAGGGAAATTGAATTGTTTGAAATTATGTCCATAGTTTGCCTAGCAGTATGCGCAGTGGCTCCATCTTGTTGAAACCACAAATTAGGATGTTGCTCCACCATTGGTCGCAAAAAGTTGTCGATCATTGTTCTGTAAGAAGCCCCGGAGACCGTTTCTTGCATTTCATCCTCATTCTCAAATAAATATGGGCCCATGATTTTTGTGGCCATAACACCGCACCAAACAGTGCATCTGATTGGGTATGACTGATGCTGATGTATTGCCCTTGGATTTTCGGTGCCCTACAACCTCCAGTTTTGTTTATTCACATAACAACTTAAATGGAAATGCGCTTCATCCGTCATCAATAGATAATTTAAAAAATCATTTTGTGTGGCTAATTGTGTAAAGCGAATAGCGTATTGTAGTCGTTGTTGGGGTTCTTGCGGTTGCACAATTTGAACTTTGTATGGATACATCTTAAGATCCAACTTTAAAATTCTCTGTAATGTTGTTCTGGGTATACCCAATTGGCCGGAACAGATGGATCATTTGCAACACTCTGCTGCACAGCTTCCATGTTGTCTTCAGTACGAATATTTCGATGAGTACCTCATCCTGGACGGTCTGCAACTGAACAGAGTTGCGGCGAACTAAACTTGTAATCATGGAAGATGTGGGCGATGATCTTACGTTAAAAAAAGGGTGATAATTTCGCTGCGTCAGAACAATTGATCGTTGAGAAGAATAATAAAAATCGATAATTTAGTGCGTTGTTGTGGACTGTACGTATTCATTTTAAATTTCCAAGAGTTCAGTTATAATCTGCAAAAAGAAAAAATTAATTATGTTAAAAAATAAAAAAGTTATTTGTGTTTCACATCACTAGGTCTCATTTGCGCCACCCTGTATGTTCATGGATTTCATTACATTTTTACTTGTATTCCTTAAGAACTTTCAATTTATAATATATTTTTTTCCGTTTCGAAACGGTGCTTTTTAAAAGAAAACTTAAGGAAGTGTGTCCTCACGTCAGTCGTTCAATTTTAACTAGTCTCCCTTTCTTCTGATGTTGTGCATGCGTTCCAATTGAAATGCATCTGTTGCAATGTTGAGCAATCTTTATTATCGTTGCACCGTGTGGCTTATAGCAAAAATAATATTGTTACGTTTATTACCACAATAAACGTTAATATGTAGGGTTCGTTTAATTGCAAGAGTTTAAATAAACAGTCCTTAATGATTTTATGAGTACACAACTTTATTCTGCAATTAAGACTCTATTTACAACTCACTTAACACTCTTTTGTACACACAGATATTCACTATATGAAATCTCATAGTCAACTCTACTCTCTGTGATGGACGGCGCCTTTATATAGAGAACACGACCGCTTCTTGAAATGTCCCGAACATACGTAAGATTGGGCATCATATATTTCGTTTGCTGACTTAGTAGTCTTGTATATGTGTTCGTGTGTTTACATTTTGTTTACTTTTTCTTTCTGTAGAAGTTGTTTTTGTTTCTACTTTGAATCGCGGTTCGGGGAATTTCTGCTATGCAATTGTTTTTGTTTTATGTTTGTAACATTGCGTATTTGCACAATAGGTCGTTCCACACATCTTCGATTATTACTTCGCTACACTGCCACCCACTTAAGCCTTTTCGTCTCGAACAGGCTAAACATCACCTTTTCCATATTTGGCTAGTCGTTCAAGGTGAACCACCTTCATTTTGGACCTCGGGCTATGTCACTTCTGTACCCTGTAAACTGAATGACGATTCAGTCTCTTAATCACCTTCGGATACCTCTTTCTTGCGTTGTGGGTTAAACTGTAGAACCATTTGTCCTTCCGTAAATCCCTCCGTGTCTGCGGCTCCATTATGCCTGGCTTTCATCTTATCACTGGACATTTTAATGCGGTCACGGACAAATTCATGAAGCTCGTGAAGGTCTTCTTGTGCTTGAAGAGCGTTTCCATTGTCTTCGCACACAGGTTTAGGTTTAACACCAAACTCTAAATCCGCTTGCAGTTTTCGTTCCGTTCCAAACAGGATTTTCGCTGGATTGCGTAAGGTGGAATCGTGGACCGGTAACAGCTAAGGTATATGCTCATACCAATGCTTTTGGTGTGTACTGACCACTTTTCTGAGATATTCCTCCAGTGTACGGTTAAATCTTTCTACCCTGCTATCAGAGTGTGGATGTAGCGGTGTCGTTCTCGTCTTTTCGATATAAGTCGGCACATCTCTTTGAATATAGCGGATTCAAAATATCGTCCCTGGTCAGAATGCAATTCTATTGGAACACCGTATCGACACACCCAACTGTTAACAGGTGCGTATACCACCGTTTTGGATTCTCGGTTTGGAATGGCATACACTTCGGGCCATTTGCTGAAATAATTTATCACTACTAGTACATATGGGTTACCAGCGTCACTGATAGGGAATGGACCAGCTACATCGATAGCTATCCGCTCAAAAAGGACATGTACGTCGTATTGCTGAAGCTTGCCACGACTTTTTTTGGTGGACCCTTGGCCGCAATACACTGTTCGCAATTAGTTAGCCAATCCCACCCAGTAAAATCGCTGTTTTATTTTTTCCAAAGTTTTTGTAATGCCCAGGCGACCGCCACATGACCGTTATGGAACTGCTTCATTACCTCATTTGTTTTCGAAGTACGCACGACAATTAAGTCTGTTGTAAATTTGCCATCTGTACTTTCCCATGATCGATATAAGCAGCCATCTATTAATTTTAGTCTATTCCACTGGCCCCAATACGCTTTTTCTAATGGGCTTTCCGCCGATATTTCATTACGGGTCTGTCTTTTGTTATCCTGTTTAGCCAACGTAATCTTTGCCAAAATGGGGTTGTCATTCTTTCCTTTAACCAGTCTTCCCCTGAGCTAATATGGGTCAGCGGCACGGCAATGACATTCCATTTGCTTAACTTTTTTTGCAGTGCTTGCACTCTACCTTGCATGGCGGTCTTGTACGGGCATCAGCATTATTGTGTTTTCCGCCTTTTTTGTGCTCAATAAAGCCATAACTTTGCAGACGTTCAATTCAGCGTGCGAGCTGCCCTTCGGGGTTCTTAAATTGCAGCAGCCAACGTAATGCAGTAAGGTATGTCCTTAAGATGACCATAGAAGTATTTGAGATAATGTTTAACGCACTACAGCACTGCCAAAAGCTTCCGTCATGAAACACAGTAATTTCATTCGGGCTTTAACAATACTCTGCTTTAGTAGCCAGTGACTGCCCATTAACCACCTGGGAAAGCACCCCTCACATTCCATAGCCGCTGTGGTACGTGTCTAACATGAATTTCTGCCCAGCTATTGGATAGGCGAGTACTGTACACAAAAATACCTTGACCTCTGGAACGCTTCTTCCGCTGCCTGACTCCAGTGGTATGGTCGCAAGTTTCTGGTCAACTCATGCAATCTAGCAGCCGCTTGAGCAAAGTTCAATACAAATCTCCTGTAGTATGTGCAAAGCCCCAGTAAACTACGATGCTCATAAAGATTCTATGGGTGAGGCCAGTCCTTTACTGCCAGTATTTTGTCATCAGTGGATATACCCCTGATGTTACACGATACCCCAAATATTAAACTTCCTTTTGAAACAAATCGCATTTCTTAACGCTTAGTTTTAGTCCTGCAGCTGTTATACGCTTAAATACCTCATCCAGGTTTTTGAGGTGTTGTCAAAAGTCTTCCCCATCACGATTATGTCCAATTGACCGTGTTTGAGTACAGATGTACGTCATATCAAGCGTATAACAAATATATATTTTTTTAAGAATTCAAATGAACAGTGAACAGTTACTAATAACAAAGAAATAAATAACAAAAAATAACAACAATATAATATGTTGTGTGTAAAGAAAAAAACAATAACAAATAGTGCATGAGCGCACCAAACATTAATGAAAAAATATAAAAGGTATTACCAACAATGCTTATTACTCTTTTAGTTACACACATGCTAATAATGCAATGAACAATACAAACAATAAAAAAAGATGACAGTGCTTTTTTAACCGCCACGCCAACGCCAGAAACAACGAACTCAACAAATAAACAATACAAGTGCTACAAAGAAAATAGCAAAAGAAGATAAAGAAACGGGCACTGTATCTAATCGCGTGCAAACTGGTATAAATCGGAACATAAGCATAACCAAGAGGAAGGCCAGTCCTAAGTCTTCACAATAAGAGCGAACCCCAAAATAATATAAAGCTTCACATCAAATAGCTGCAATATCAGCAAGTGAAAATAGATTTTCTGTACTTGCTACCCTTGATAATGAAGATGCCGTAAAGGAACAAAAACCCCCACCAATTTACATCAAATTCCATTGTATGCTTTCCCAACTCGTAGGAATAGAAAATTTCTGTGAAGAGGATAAATACACGAAACTAAGATCGAAGCCCACACGGAGAAGAATTATCGACTGATCGCAAGTCGTCCATGCAGATAATAAGAGCTATTATACGTATCAACTAAAAAGTGCTTAAGGTTTGATTTAATAATTAGAATAAAGTTCCTAAACCTATGCATCGTGTTGAAATCGTATTTAACGCATCTCAGCTTAAATCAAAAAACTCGGTTTATCCTATATACAATTTGCGCTACCTTTTGAACAGAAGAATAACGGTGGAAGAACCTCTAAACCATAATGGTCCCCGTCAGTGTACCAACTGCCAGGAATTCGGACAAATGAAAACCTACTGCAAGCTACTATCCGTATGCATTGTTTGCGGTGATGCGCACAGGACTTTGGAATGCACCTCTTCCAAAACAGACCCCAAGGTCGAAAAATGCACCAACTGTGATGAAAACCACACAGCAAATTACATGGGCTGCATGGTCTTTCAACATGTAAAAAATAATGCGAAAGTCGTACGTAAACCCGAATATGAGCAATATAGGTCTTCACGATTTCCTTGGCGTCATGCTGGTTCTATTGCTAGTACACAAGCTACACAGCCACACACTGAACCAAACTATTCGTATGCTCAAACATTGAGAAATAATTTACCTAATGCCCAAGTCTTGAAAGAGGGTGCACAGACACCCCTCACTAACAATTCGGGCTCAATCGATAATTTAATACAAACAATTAATAATTTCGTGACAATTACGCAGGGTATGTTTCAGGAAATGATGCGAACCTAAAACATGCTTCTTCACCATGAACCAGTTAAAAATATGCCTTTGGAACGCTAACGGGCTCTCCCAACATAAATATGAAGTAGAACACTTCGTGCTAGCACATGATATAGACATACTATTAGTCCCAGAAACACATTTCACTATAAAAAACTGCTTTAGAATTGATGGGTTTTTTGTATATGACACCAAACACCCAAGCGAAAGGGCATGTGATGGAACTGTCATTGCTTGTATTCAGGGAAGACTTTTTGCAAGCCATGACTATAAATCTTAATAATTTTAAAGTTGTAGTCTAGTCTGTATATTGCCCGCCTAGACATAAAATTGAACACTATGAATTTGCCAGGTTCTTTACTACGCTAGGACAAACATTTATTGCCGCAAAGCACACATATGGGGGATCCAGACTCCTTAGTCCAAGAGATATGCAGTTGTATTACAAAGTTGAAGCAAACAAGCTGGATGTCGTACCGTTAGTTAGTTCATCCTACGACCTATCTTCTGATCATTAACCTACAATTGTTATTTTACACGACAGTGTTGTCACTGCACATAAAACCCTTAGTTTCTACCGGAATAGAAACACGAATTGGTTAAAATATAAAATGTGTGTGAGCTCTCACTTATCTTTAAACATCCCACTGAGAAATCCAGATATTCAGACTGATGTAGACTGCCGCAGCCATAGCTGCAACGCCGACAAAGACATCAGCTAAAATTATATCGTACCAGGCAACAGTAGATATTCAGATACCTGTTATTGAGAAAATAATGCTAAGCAGACAATACCAAAATAGTTGTTCTCCACACATAAAAATGCTAATAAACTTATACCAAAAATCTTACGCAGTAAATTGAGATAGAAACATGAATTTGCTATCGACAACTTTCTAAAAAAACTTGGATCCAATGGAAAACACGGAGTATAGCCTATGGAAAGCTGTAAATCACTTACAATGTCTTATTGCTTACGAATCCCCACTAAGACTTGCAGACCGTACTTGGTCTTAAAACTCAAGTGAGAAGGGAAATGCGTTCGCAAATCACTTAGAGAAGGTTTTCGCACTACATGATATAAATAGTTAAATTAGTGACACCGTGAACGATCCTAGGAAATTTCAGTTGTCTTCTTTGAAATCGACAATTAAAAATACGGAAATGAAAAAATCACCTGGGCCTGATCGTATTACAGGATCAGTGATAAAAAACTTACCTAATAATTTTACTTTACATATTTAGTGCCATGGTGTGCGTCGGCTTCTTCCCATGCTTTTGAAAGATGCCTGAAATTGTTATGATCCGGAAACCAGGAAAGGACTCAAGCCAGATTACCCACAGGCCCATTAACCTACTGCCAGTTTTGTCAAAGATATTTGAAAAATTATTCGTATCGAGTGTAACTCCTTTTCTAAATGAACAAAACGTTATCCCAGATCATCAGTTTGGTTTTCGAGCAAGGCATAGTACTATTGAACAAGTCCATAGAATCATTACTGTTCAGCTTTATTTATAGGCATTTCCCAAGCATTTGATAAAGTCAGCCACTACAATAACTCGGGTTCTTCCTAAAAATACCCTAAAAAGCTATTTGTCAGATAGAGCGTTTAAAGTAAGGGAAAATCAGTGCAGGAGTACGTCAATATAGTGTGCTGGGGCGCTATTATATATCATCTATATAGCGGATATGCCGACAAGCCCACATACATATACGTCAACGTTTGCAGACAACACTGAATTCAAAAGTGTTAATAAAGAGCCGACACTAGCGTCTGCACAACTTCAATCCTATATTCATGAGCTAGAAGACTGGCTGAAACAGTGGAGCATAAAGGTAAGTCCATTGAAATGTGCTCATGTAACGTTTTCCCTAATAATGCAAAATTGCAATAACAATAACAAATACCACGATTCCAGCGGAAACGCACGTTAAATATTTAGGTATCCACCTAGATCGACGCCTAACTTGGTCCCGTCACCTTGAGGCAATAATAACGTCCGTAAAGCTTCGAACAAATCAACTACATTGGCTGATAAGTCGTGACTCAATTTTGGCTTTGGAATGTAAAGCCCTTTTATACAAATCCGTGATAAAGCCAATATGGTCATATTTTATTCAGCTGTGGGGTATCGTCAATTCTGGGCAGAGGATTATTGTCTTTTTTTGTGACTACATTGAGTTTCCTGTAGTCAACACAAAAACTGGTGCTGCCGTCTTTCTTCTTCAGCAAAGCTATAGGCGAGCTCTACCGACTGAAAGATGGCTCAATGACTCTATTCCGCTCCATTTCGTTGACATGTTCTTTGACCTCGTTTCGCCGGTGTTGATTTCGTGTTTCATAACTGCGGTTCTACCTTGGCTTTTACTTTTCAGGACGAAGACAGATGTTTTCTTAGCAACTGCTTAGCTATATGTTTTCTGTTATAGTTTCTGTCTGAGGTGGTAATTTCTGGCGTTCAACGGCAAACAGATTCCTTACTGTCTGCACCAATAATAACTTCATTCAACATGATCAGCGCTGATGTTTGCGATAGTCAGTCTTACCCTGGCTCTTCCATAGACAGTAACTGACAATAGCGAAATCTTGCAGCCTTTCATTTGTGCTGTTCTCGTTTATGTTCGCCAACGTACTTACGTTGCAAAGCCGCCATTATGTCGTCATAGATATTTTTGCAGCCAACTGGTAAGTTTTCAAGGATTGCTGCTGCTGTTCCCTTTACCGCCATAATTAGTTCTATAGTTTTTTTTGAATGTCCCAATCATTTTTGCTAGCCACCGCTTCGAACTGGAATTTGAAGCCATTAAAAGGTGCGCTGCCATCAAAGCTCGGGGTCTTAATCTTGCTGGCATGCTCATAGATAATTCTGACCGGTCCTTCTCGAATTTGTAGATCGCTCATCTTGTTCTTTAACTCATGTAGTTCTGCGTCTACGCCGGAAATTTTTTCGGCAACATTGCTCTTTATGCCGTAGAGTTTTTCGTCAAAACTTCTCGTTAAGCAGGATAGTTTTTCATCAACATTTCCCATTATGCTGGAGAATTTTTCATCAAGCTCTCTGAGTTTCAGTTCTATAGCTTCAACTTCTGAAATTTCCTGAAGTGTTTCGTTGTTAGCTCTGACCTCAGCTAAGAGTCTTTTGCTGTTAATCTTAGAAGCTTCTTGAAATTTTTGCATTTTGACCATAATAGCGGCAAACTTTACGGTGAAGTCCATATTAGTGTTTGTGGGAGGGGTACATAACTCGAGCTCCTCTTTTGCCTCGGATTCATATAAGCCGATGTCAATACCACGTCGCTTGAATTCCTCTATCAGCCTCTTTTGCAGCTCTGTCTTATTGTCCGCCGTGGGCAGATCAATCTTTCTCAGCTCTTTTTTAGGTGATCTACTTTCAACTTGTCAAACTTCATTTTGTTTTACTTTCTACTTTACTTTTTATTTCTTTTTTTATATTTTTTTTTTCGCAATTCCACTTCTGACACCAGTTGTTACGTTTATTAACACAATAATAGTTAATTTGTAGGGTTCGTTTAATTGCAAGAATTAAAATAATCAGTCCTTAATAATTTTATCAGTACACAACTTTATTTGGCAATTAAGACTCTATTTACAACTCTTCAGTGCTAATTTACATTGTAAACTTAACACTCTTTTGTACACACAGATATTCACAATATGAAATCTCAAAGTCAACTATCTCTCTGCGGCGACGACGCCTTTATATAGAGATCACGGCCAACCGGCATCATTTATTTCATTTGCTGGCTCAGTAGTCGTGTATATGTATTCGTGTGTGTGTGTATTTTTTTTTTTAATATTTCTTTCTGTTGAAGTTGTTTTTGTTTCTACTTTGGATCGCGGTTCGGAGTATTCCCGCTAGGCAATTGTTTTTGCTTTATGTTTATAACATTGCGTGTTTGTACAATAGGTCGTTTCACACATCTTCGATTATTACTTCGTAACAATATAGATAAATATGCATGGTGTACTCTACCATGACATGTACAAAAATGGAAATGTGCATGTTTAATACTGATCCGTTTGGAACATGATGTACAAAATGATCTGATTTCAATAACCTACTTTTTGTGCACCGAACTTAATTTATTTCCTTTTTGACAAACATATATTCAGTAGTAGGTACGCAAAAATGTGTGCAAGTATTTCTTATTTTCCAAAAAAAATTCAAATAAAACAGGAATTTCTAATAGGGAAAGAACTTTCTACAACAGCAGATACGTTGCATGAACAACTGAATGCCGTTATGTCCATATTACTTTCAGTAATAAGCATGTGTAATCGAACTTTATAGTCTCTACCTAAGGTTCAGATGAATCCTAAATATGTTACGTGATTTTCCATTTGAACAGTGGTATCATTATGTTTATTGCTGGACAATTCTGTATTCTGTTTTCTAGTCGCAGATATGGATCTATAATGATCGTAACGTTTTTACACTAAAGGCCTCGTTACGCGAACGTAAACTTAAGCTAACGTACGTACGTTCGTGTTTGAGTATACCAAAACAATGCAAACGCTTACTGAAAATAACTATCACGTTGCCGGAACGTATCAACCTGTATAAAATAGATTTTGACGGCACCGTTAAGTGACATTCGTAAGCCAGTGATGGCATTCATATGAATAAAATACCATTGCGGCACATTTGCCCATTTTCGGTACATTGTAATTTATACCATTTTGGTTCATAAAAGTACGAATTGTAATAAATTAAATAATAATAATTGATTAATAATAATAATAAGGAAAATAATAATAACAACAATAATAATTTTAATAATAGAAAAAAATAGTTACAATAACAACAACAAAAACAAATAATAATAATGATAATAATTAAAATAATGATAGCAAAAACAATGATAATAACAGTTTTAATAATAAAAATAATAATATAATAAAAATATTGATTATAATAATAAAAATGATAATAATAAATATAATAGTAATGATAATTATAAAAAAATAATAACTTTAATAATAGAAATAAATAATAACGACAAAAACAAACAATAATATTGATAATAGAAATAATAACAACAACGATAGCATTAGTTTTAATAATAAAAATAGTGATTACAAGAAATAATGAAAACAATAATAATAAATAAATATAATGTATAAATTACAATGTAAAAGACTTTATATCCCTTGATGCCAATTTAGTACTTTTTCCAATTTCTAATTTAAATTAAAGTTTATTTGTTAAATAAAAAGAAATGGATGACGAAAAACTAATTTTGGTTGTGCAGGCAAATGAGTGCCTGCATAATAAAAACTGTATTGGATTTAAGTTGGCAGAAATGAAAAGAGGTGTTATGCTGCACAATGTTTTGTTTTTGTTTATTTTATTTACGTCTGTTACGTTTGTAAAGTTTCTATAACTATACATACGACCGTACGTTAAAGTAAGTTAAGTTTCTACGTTCGCATAACGAGGCCTTAACGTTGACAAATGAGTATTAGGCCTTGTTGGTATGCCAGCTATATGTATACCATACAACAGCGGCCTTTAGAGACACTTGCAGATATTTCCTTATCTTTTGTTTATACCACAAACGTGTGGCGTGTCAATATAGCACTTGATAATTTTGAGGAAGTTGTATAGCAAGTTTCTTGTTGTTTTGATAAATAACCTCATCTATAAAATATCTGAACAATAATACTAGTACAAAAACCGAGCTGATAATGGTGACGATTCTATGAACATGTTTGATAGTTCCATACTTCGCTCGAAAGCCGAACTGACGGTCCAGTATGAGGTTTTCTTCGTTTAGTTATAGAATTAGGCACTGCAAGAGTTTTCCCGCAAAAAGCTTCAATAAAATGCATAGTAAGCTGCAATTGGGCTAGCATCTTTCTCTGGTTTGGGTGGGAGCATAACGATTGTGAAATTTTTCCAAGAGAAGGAGAAATATCCAACTTTTAGCATAGTGTCACAGCAGCTATAGATAAGTTACTTAACTTCGAACCGGTAATGTGGTTTGATCCAAAAGATTTTTTCACATATATATTACTAATAGCCATTTCCCTCGAGGGTAATGGAAATTTAAGAGGATAGTGTACACTATCACAAATATGCGGTGGGCTGGTACATATATTTGTATCATGTGGAATTTTCGCAAGGTGTCTGCTAGTTAAATTCAAATTTATCTTCACACGGATTTATAAATAAAAGGTCAAAACTGAATGCCAATATTTTGTTAATATAATCTTTCTAAGAGAAGATTACAAGTATACAAATATTAGTTGTAAATAAGTAATTATTACCAATGGTATACTATATTCCGATATGCAATTTTCGCAATTAAATTTTTAATTGAGTTACAGTCCTTGAATATGTGTTCATTTCGTTCGTTGAAACTTGTGTTTGCGAGTTTGGAAAAATGGAGAGAAATTCGGCTTTAAACGTTTTTTTTTAGTGAAATTTATTATACTATATACCTTAGTAAAATTTATTATACTATATACAAAAAAATTTATTATTTATAAAAGAAATTAAGGCGCACGGTAGTGCCGATAGGCCAAGTTCATGCCCTTTACTCGGTTTGGGAAGAAAAATAACCATAATTTACCTACAAGCCTCCGAAATATATCTCGTCGCTAGACAGGCTACAAATACAGATAGTAGTGCACTTTTGACACCATTTGGTGGAACCATTATCCTTTCAACCTCAGCTCGCCTTATCAATAGAATGAGTTCATGACTCACTCGAACTGGAATGTGTTCTACACTCTCTCAGTATATCACTTTTGCGAATTAGTTCAATCATAGACGAAAGGTCTGCAGATACTATCTTCTGCACTCTGCATACTCCAGATGCTTCACATATTAGAGCATAATTCATTCCACGTACTCCGATTTCGAAGACGTACTGTTCTCTTGAGCTCATTTTTGTTTTTCTTGATGGGTTTTTTGTATATGACACCAAACACCCAAGCGAAAGGGCATGTGATGGAACTGTCATTATAGTCCGAAAAAACGTAAGGCATTTTTCATTGCCTGTATTCAGGGAAGACTTTTTGCAAGCTATGACTATAAATCTTAATAATTTTAAAATTGTAGTCTAGTCTGTATATTGCCCGCCTAGACATAAAATTGAACACTATGAATTTGCCAGGTTCTTTACTACGCTAGGACAAAAATTTATTGCCGCAAAGCACACATATGGGGGATCCAGACTCCTTAGTCCAAGAGATATGCAGTTGTATTATACAGTTCAAGCAAACAAGCTGGATGTCGTACCGTTAGTTAGTTCATCCTACGACCTATCTTCTGATCATTAACCTACAATTGTTATTTTACACGACAGTGTTGTCACTGCACATGAAACCCTTAGTTTCTACCCGAATAGAAACACGAATTGGTTAAAGTATAAAATGTGTGTGAGCTCTCACTTATCTTTAAACATCCCACTGAGAAATCCAGCTGATATTCAGACAGATGTAGACTGCCGCAGCCATAGCTGGAACGCCGACAAAGACATCAGCTAAAATAATATCGTACCAGGCAACACTAGATATTCAGATGCTCGTTATTGAGAAAATAAGGCTGAGAAGACAATACCAAAATACCTGTTCTCCACACATAAAAATGCTAATAAACTTATACCAAAAATCTTACGCAGTAAATTGAGACAGAAACATGATTTTGCTATCGACAACTTTCTAAAAAACTTGGATCCAATGGAAAACACGGAGTATAGCCTATGGATAGCTGTAAATCACTTACAATGTCCTATTGCTTACGAATCCCCACTAAGACTTGCACACCGTACTTGGTCTAAAAACTCAAGTGAGAAGGGAAATGCGTTCGCAAATCACTTAGAGAAGGTTTTCGCACTACATGATATAAATAGTTCTACTATTCCATTTATTAGTGACACCGTGAACGATCCTAGGAAATTTCAGTTGTATTTTTTGAAATCGACAATTAAAAGTACGGAAATAAAAAAATCACCTGAACCTGATCGTGATAAAAAACTTACCTAATAATTTACTTTACATATTTAGTACCATGTTGCGCGTCGGCTTCTTCCCATGCTTTTGAAAGATGTCTGAAATTGTTATGATCCCGAAACCAGGAAAGGACTCAAGCCAGATTACATCCCACAGGCCCATTAACCTACTGCCAGTTTTGTCAAAGATATTTGAAAAATTATTCGTCTCGAGTGTAACTCCTTTTCTAAATGAACAAAACGTTATCCCAGATCATCAGTTTGGTTTTCGAGCGAGGCATAGTACTATTGAACAAGTCCGTAGAATCGTTACTGTTCAGCTTTATTTATAGGCATTTCCCAAGCATTTGATAAAGTCTGCCATGATCGGCTACTCACTATTCAATTTCAATTTTTTCAATTTTCAAATTCATCTTTATTTACAGTTTTTATTTACATGTTTACATTTTTCGAGATTTTATCACTAGATATTACAACGAATTATATAAAGAATCAGAGACATTGATATATTTTTAATATTATTTAATAATGTTTAAAGGGAAAAATAGGAAAACCTTTATCTGATAAATAAATAGTCAAATATAGTTAGAAAATATACATGCTTATAATTATATTATCTTAAATAATACATTATATACATATCATTTTCAATTTGATGATTTGTAGTTTGGTTATATATTCAAGCTGATTCCCTACATTCCCTTATCAGTTGATAAGGAGAACTTTCTATGGTTTCGTGATATTTACTATTGTATCTTTTTATGAATTCGAGGATTTGTTCATAACCAGTTTCACTGTGAAGGAGCTGCGTGGAGTGTCTCCAATGTTTGTTGTTTATAATCTTTAGGCACTTGTTTTGAATTATTTGAAGTTTCTTTAAGTGTGTTTTTGCCGCTTTATACCAAATTGTCTAATTACACTTTTAAACATTAAATTGTTATTTTTCAAGTTGAGAGTTGAGCGTTTACATAGTATTGGCCACAACGCTCTAACGGTTTTTAGAGATTTTTTGCGAACTTCTTCAATATGTTTAGCGAAGTTAAGTTTTTTATCAAGACACATGCCAAGATATTTAACATTATTTTGTATTGCGACATTCTCATCTTGGAGCTTTTGCTGGCGGTTGGGAAGTCGTTTTGGTGAGTTGTTAAACGGAAATATTATGGCCTGAGTTTTCAAGCCGTTAATTTTAATTTTCCATTTGTAGAGATATTTTCTGCAAGCTTGAAAACCTTTTTCCATTTTCTTAAGTAGTGCCATAGTCAGTTTGCTTGATACTAGAAGAGCGGTGTCGTCTGCATAGTACGCAACATTTAGATATGAGGGTGGTGAAAAATCGGAAGTATAAATTGAATACAATAATGGAGATAATATTGAACCTTGGGGTAGGCCTTTTGCAATTGGTTTGGGAGAAGAAAGTGTTTTATTAATAGCCACTGAAAAAGTTCTATCTGTAAGAAAGTCCGCCACAATCATGCACAAATGTTTTGGAATATTAGCTTTGATTAATTTATATATAAGTCCGTTGTGCCAAACGGTATCGAAAGCTTTTTCTACGTCTAAGATTATCATTCCTGTAGATTTTTTATTTCGTTTATTAGCGTTTATTATGTTTACAATACGATTTATTTGTACTGCGCTGTGATCTCTTTTAAAACCAAATTGTTCTTCAGCTACTGCTGGCGTATTTTCAATAGCATTACAAATTCTATTTTGAATTATTTTTTCATAAATTTTTCCTAAATTACTAAGTAAACTTATAGGTCTATAGCTACTAGGATTATTTCTTGGTTTGTTGGTCTTAGGAATAGCAATAACTTTGGCTTCTTTGAAATGTTTTGGGAAGTAGTTAATTTTTAAACAGTTATTAAAAATAATTACTAATAATTGTATTGCCTTCGTGGGAAGATTTTTTATTAATATATTGGGGATTGCATCCAGCCCGGGTGATTTCGATGCTTTAAGCGTTGCAAGTAATGTGTTTATTTCCTGAAAAGACACCATTATTAAGTTGTCACAATATACGTTTGTTGACTTCAATGTTCTGACTTTGGAATTTACAGTTTTATCTATAGAGTGCTTGTAGTCCAACGTAAGGTTGTTAGCAGTTGAAAAAGTATCCGATAGCAGTTGAGTCTTTCCCTCATCTGTTGTAATTTTTGATCCTTCTTTATTTAAATATGGAATTTTTCTATCTTGTTTACCTCTTAAACATCGGCTGATTTTCCAAAATGATTTGTCGCCTGGCCTTAATTTTGATAGCATTTTTTTCAATTTTTCGTTACGATAAACGCTTATTTCTTTATTGATCAGATTAGTCAGTAATTTCACACATTGGTTATAAAACTTTACTTCTGAAGGTATGGAAGCACGTTGACTTCTTCTTTTAAATGTTCTTCTTGTCGTTATAAGGTTAACGATGTCAGGAGGTAGGCTTATTTTGCCAGTGAAGCTTAATCTTGGGGTGCAACTATTTCGAGCTTCTAGTATAATATTAATTAATTTCTCAATTTCAGAATCAATTGTGCTTTTTGAACTGTAGATGTCAGTATTTATGGTGATTTTATCATTGATAAAATTTCGGAATGTCATCCAGTCTGTGCTTTTGTAGTCATAGCCATTCGTTTCTAGGTTACACACTGTTGCATTTTCAATTTTATATTTCTGGAATGTCATATTCCAGAACATCCAAATTTATATTTAAGGAACTGTTGCTCAAAACTAAGTCAATGACTGAGGTATTTCGATTATTTTGCGACGAATAAAATGTCGGACTGTTAGGATAATAAATAAATTATTAGTTTGCTCAAGATTAAATAAAACATTGCCAGCGGTATTATTATTAACGCAATGCCAGAAGGAATGTTTGGCATTTAGATCTCCTAATACAATAAAATCTTCATGTGATGAAGTTAATTTTATTATATCATTTGTAAAGCTCCTTTTGTATTTTGGTGAATATGCCGTAGTCACTATAATCTTTCTGTTATTTATTTCAGTTTCAATCGAGAGATTTTCTATTCCAAAAGTATGTGCTATAGCTAGTAATTTATGTTTGACAGATCTGCGCACAACTAGAGCTACACCGCCCCCTCTTAAATCTTGTCTATCGTTACGATATATTAAATAATTTTTAAAATAAGTTTTGTGTTTTTCTTTCAGATGAGTTTCATTTAAAGAGGCAATATGGATATTTTCTCTTTCGAGCAAATTTTCGAATTGAAGTAAATGAGCATAAGTAGTAATGCCATTGGCATTCCAATGAAGAATTTTTATGAAATTTTTATCACCGAATACCATATGCATACTTTACCATTGACATTATAACATGTATTTGTTGTATTTTTGTTGTGCATTTTTGAAGATCACTTAAAGCAGTAGTAAAAATATTAAAGAGTTCATCAATATCAAAGAGATCGTTGTTTCCTTTCATAACGTCAGCATATGATAAAGTATTGTGATATTTATTGTTGTTGTGCTTATTTATAGAGAGCTCACTATTGATGTACTGTGGAGAGATTGGTTTGTTGTTATATTGGTTTGACTTTTTGTTGGTCGCTTTAGTTCTTGTTTCTAAATACAAAGTACGCAATGGACATTTAATATCGTTTGCAGAGTGATCTGTACGGTCTTTACCATGCTTTTTGCAATTAAAACATGAAAATACTGCGGGTAGTTTGTCTTGATTCCGTAATGGGCAATCATTGGTGTGGTGTGGCTTCGCGCATATCATACATGCTGGAAGGCGATTACAATGTTCACCTCCATGACCATACATTAAACAATTCCAGCATTGTGTTGGATTGTTAGTTTTTCTAGGCCTATACTTTTTCCATGATGCGATTACGTTGCATATTGCGCTTATATTGCTTAATGATTTTGGGTTGAAATTTTTTCTTAAAAATTGTACTTTATATACGGCGTTGTTGACCGAACTATATTTTGTATTTATTTCAGTTATAGATGAAGGAGTTAAATTATAACCTTGGATATCTTTCTTAATATCGTCGATGCTGATTTTCGGAAGACCATGTAAAAATACTGTGTACAAATGATTTTCCTTTGAATTAAAAGTATGAAATTCAATTTTTTTTTCTAACAAGATTTTTTTGCAGTTTTCGTAGCATTCAGTAGATTGTGGAAAGATTTTTGTTCCAATGGATGTACGTTTATAAATAGTATCCTTACCCAAAATTTCTTGTAGTTCTTTGAGAGGAATTTTATCATCGGCAACCAATGGAGGAGGTTTAACCTTATTCTCCTGATTTATGTTGGATACCGCATCCATTTCCGTATCGTTAAGATCAGCTAGCGTACTAAACCGATTTCTTGAAGTTGAAGGTAGGTCAGAGATCATACCTATAGGTAGTGACCGAGACCATTTTTGTCTCTTCATGTTAGGTTTTTTTATATTTAGAGTCATTGATTTGGCCCCCGGGGCCATAGCAGTAATGCTATACCTGCTTGTGTAATGTAATTAGTCACACGTGCGAGTTCAATAAGAACGAATTACGACTATTACAAAAATAAAAACAAATTCTTTATTATTTCTTTGTACTTTAACTATCCGCTACTTATTAAAGAGATGACCACACTCTACGAAGTTAAGTATCGAACTGGCTACTCACTAAAATAACTCGGGTTCTTCCTGAAAATACCCTAAAAAGCTATTTGTCAGATAGAGCGTTTAAAGTAAGGGAAAATCAGTGCAGGAGTACGTCAATATAGTGTGCTGGGGCGCTATTATATATCCTCTATACAGCGGATATGCCGACAAGCCCACATACATATACGCCAACGTTTGCAGACAACACTGAATTCAAAAGTATTAATAAAGATCCGACACTAGCGTCTGCACAACTTCAATCCTATATTCATGAGCTAGAAGACTAGCTGAAACAGTGGAGCATAAAGGTAAGTCCATTGAAATGTGCTCATGTAACGTTTTCCCTAATAATGCAAAATTGCAATAACAATAACAAATACCACGATTCCAGCGGAAACGCACGTTAAATATTTAGGTATCCACCTAGATCGACGCCTAACTTGGTCCCGTCACCTTGAGGCAATAATAACGTCCATAAAGCTTCGAACAAATCAACCACATTGGCTGATAAGTCGTGACTCAATTTTGGCTTTGGAATGTAAAGTCCTTTTATACAAAGCCGTGATAAAGCCAATATGGTCATATGGTATTCAGCTGTGGGGTATCGTCAATTCTGGGCAGAGGATTATTGTCTTTTTTGTGACGACATTGAGTTTCCTGTAGTCAACACAAAACCTGTTGCTGCCGTCTTTCTTCTTCAGCAAGCGAGCTCTACCGACTGAAAGATGGCTCAATAACTCTATTCCGCTCCATTTCGTTGACAAGTTCTTTGACCTCGTTTCGCCGGTGTTGATTTCGTGTTTCATAACTGAGGTTCTACCTTGGCTTTTACTTTTCAGGACGAAGACAGATGTTTTCTTAGCAACTGCTTAGCGTTGTTCCTGTCTGTTTTTCCACATGTTCTGCCAGTAAATCTCGTTCTTTGGCTGTTGTTTTGGGGCATACTGAAATCGCTGCACAATTAGACCCCTTTCAGACCAGCAAAGTTTTCTTTGACAAAGTTTCTTGAATTCTCTTTTAAACTTTGTCTTGTGTTCAGACAGGATAATTTTACTTTGACAAAGTCTGTTTCTTTTGTTTTTATGTTTGTCAATTATAAAGAGCAGCCATATTAATTCGGTTTACGAACTAAAAACACAAAAGGAATTTGCGAGTACAACAAGTTTTGTACCAACCCCCGCTCTCCTTTGCTCTCTCTCCTCCACAAACTCAAGACTTTGCTAAGAAAACTATGCTGGTCTGAAAGGGGTCTTATGGCTGCTGCCGGCTCACATTGACCGATTTCAAAATTTCTGTCAATGGTTTTTTCGCTGTTGGACAGATTAAGTACTTTTATAGGAACTCCTCCATCGTCGCAGGTTTTCACAAGGGCTTTAGCTGTTATGATTTCGCCTTTTAGTTCTTTTGGTTCTACAACCCACAACCACATAATTATTCCCCCACACGTGCCCATACTATAGTTTCTGTCTGAGGTGGTAATTTCTGGCGTTCAACTGCAAACAGATTCCTTACTGTCTTCATGTCTTAACTTCATTCAACATGTCGGCGGCAACAAATACATGATCAGCGCTGATGTTTGCGATAGTCAGTCTTACCCTGGCTCTTCCATAGACAGTAACTGACAATTGCGAAATCTTGCAGCCTTTCATTTGTGCTGTTCTCGTTTATGTTCGCCAACGTACTTACGTTGCAAAGCCGTCATTATGTCGTCATAGATATTTTTGCTGCTGCTGTTCCCTTTACCGCCATAATTAGTTCTATATTTTTTTCTTTAATGTCCCAATCATTTTTGCTAGCCACCGCTTCGAACTGGAATTTGAAGCCATTAAAGCTCGGGGTCTTAATCTTGCTGGCATGCTCATAGATAATTCTGACCGGTCCTTCTCGAATTTGTAGATCGCTAATCTTGTTCTTTAACTCATGTAGTTCTGCGTCTACGCCGGAAATTTTTTCGGCAACATTGCTCTTTATGCCGTAGAGTTTTTCGTCAAAACTTCTCGTTAAGCAGGAGAGTTTTTCATCAACATTTCCCATTATGCTGGAGAATTTTTCATCAAGCTCTCTGAGTTTCAGTTCTATAGCTTCAACTTCTGAAATTTCCTGAAGTGTTTCGTTGTTAGCTCTGACCTCAGCTAAGAGTCTTTTGCTGTTAATCTTAGAAGCTTCTTGAAATTTTTCCATTTTGACCATAATAGCGGCAAAGTTTACGGTGAAGTCCATATTAGTGTTTGTGGGAGGGGTACATAACTCGAGCTCCTCTTTTGCCTCGGATTCATATAAGCCGATGTCAATACCACGTCGCTTGAATTCCTCTATCAGCCTCTTTTGCAGCTCTGTCTTATTGTCCGCCGTGGGCAGATCAATCTTTCTCAGCTCTTTTTTAGGTGATCTACTTTCAACTTGTCAAACTTCATTTTGTTTTACTTACTTTTTATTTCTTTTTTTATATTTTTTTTTTTTTTTTTGCAATTCCACTTCTGACACCAGTTGTTACGTTTATTAACACAATAATAGTTAATTTGTAGGGTTCGTTTAATTGCAAGAATTAAAATAATCAGTCCTTAATAATTTTATCAGTACACAACTTTATTTGGCAATTAAGACTCTATTTACAACTCTTCAGTGCTAATTTACATTGTAAACTTAACACTCTTTTGTACACACAGATATTCACAATATGAAATCTCAAAGTCAACTATCTCTCTGCGGCGACGACGCCTTTATATAGAGATCACGGCCAACCGGCATCATTTATTTCATTTGCTGGCTTAGTAGTCTTGCATATGTATTCGTGTGTGTGTGTATTTTTTTTTTAATATTTCTTTCTGTTGAAGTTGTTTTTGTTTCTACTTTGAATCGAGGTTCGGAGTATTCCCGCTAGGCAATTGTTTTTGCTTTATGTTTATAACATTGCGTGGTTGTACAATAGGTCGTTTCACACATCTTCGATTATTACTTCGTAACAATATAGATAAATATGCATGGTGTACTCTACCATGACATGTACAAAAATGGAAATGTGCATGTTTAATACTGATCCGTTTGGAACATGATGTACAAAAATGATCCGATTTCAATAACCTACTTTTGTGCACCGAACTTAATTTATTTCCTTTTTGACAAACATATATTCAGTAGTAGGTACACAAAAATGTGTGCAAGTATTTCTTATTTTCCAAAAAAATTCAAATAAAAGAGGAATTTCTAATAGGGAAAGAACTTTCTACAACAGCAGATACGTTGCATGAACAACTGAATGCCGTTATGTCCATATTACTTTTAGTAATAAGCATGTGTAATCGAACTTTATAGTCTCTACCTAAGGTTCAGATGAATCCTAAATATTTTACGTGATTTTCCATTTGAACAGTGGTATCATTATGTTTATTGCTGGACAATTCTGTATTCTGTTTTCTAGTCGCAGATATGGATCTATAATGATCGTAACGTTTTTACACTAAAGGCCTCGTTACGCGAACGTAAACTTAAGCTAACGTACGTACGTTCGTGTTTGAGTATACCAAAACAATGCAAACGCTTACTGAAAATAACTATCACGTTGCCGGAACGTATCAACCTGTATAAAATAGATTTTGACGGCACCGTTAAGTGACATTCGTAAGCCAGTGATGGCATTCATATGAATAAAATACCATTGCGGCACATTTGCCCATTTTCGGTACATTGTAATTTATACCATTTTGGTTCATAAAAGTACGAATTGTAATAAATTAAATAATAATAATTGATTAATAATAATAATAAGGAAAATAATAATAACAACAATAATAATTTTAATAATAGAAAAAAATAGTTACAATAACAACAACAAAAACAAATAATAATAATGATAATAATTAAAATAATAATAGCAAAAACAATGATAATAACAGTTTTAATAATAAAAATAATAATATAATAAAAATATTGATTATAATAATAATAAAAATGATAATAATAAATATAATAGTAATGATAATTATAAAAAAATAATAATAACTTTAATAATAGAAATAAATAATAACGACAAAAACAAACAATAATAATGATAATAAAAATAATAACAACAACGAAAATAATAAAAATAGTAATTACAAGAAATAATGAAAACAATAATAATAAATAAATATAATGTATAAATTACAATGTAAAAGACTTTATATCCCTTGATGCCAATTTATTACTTTTTCCAATTTCTAATTTAAGTTAAAGTTTATTTATTAAATAAAAAGAAATGGATGACGAAAAACTAATTTTGGTTGTGCAGGCAAATGAGTGCCTGTATAATAAAAACTGTATTGGATTTAAGTTGGCAGAAATGAAAAGAGGTGTTATGCTGCACAATGTTTTGTTTTTGTTTATTTTATTTACGTCTGTTACGTTTGTAAAGTTTCTATAACTATACATACGACCGTACGTTAAGTAAGTTAAGTTTCTACGTTCGCATAACGAGGCCTTAACGTTGACAAATGAGTATTAGGCCTTGTTGGTATGCCAGCTATATGTATACCATACAACAGCGGCCGTAATATGCTGCCTTTAGAGACACTTGCAGATATTTCCTTATCTTTTGTTTATACCACAAACGTGTGGCGTGTCAATATAGCACTTGATAATTTTGAGGAAGTTGTATAGCAAGTTTCTTGTTATTTTGATAAATAACCTCATCTATAAAATATCTGAACAATAATACTAGTACAAAAACCGAGCTGATAATGGTGACGATTCTATGAACTTGTTTGATGGTTCCATACTTCGCTCGAAAGCCGAACTGACGGTCCAGTATGAGGTTTTCTTCGTTTAGTTATAGAATTAAGCACTGCAAGAGTTTTCCCGCAAAAAGCTTCAATAAAATGCATAGTAAGCTGCAATTGGGCTAGCATCTTTCTCTGGTTTGGGTGGGAGCATAACGATTGTGAAATTTTTCCAAGAGAAAGAGAAATATCCAACTTTTAGCATAGTGTCACAGCAGCTATAGATAAGTTACTTAACGTCGAACCGGTAATGTGGTTTGATCCAAAAAATTTTTTCACATATATATTACTAATAGCCATTTCCCTCGAGGATAATGGAAATTTGAGAGGATAGTGTACACTATCACAAATATGCGGTGGGCTGGTACATATATTTGTATCATGTGGAATTTTCGCAAGGTGTCTGCTAGTTAAATTCAAATTTATCTTCACACGGATTTATAAATAAAAGGTCAAAACTGAATGCCAATATTTTGTTAATATAATCTTTCTAAGAGAAGATTACAAGTATACAAATATTAGTTGTAAATAAATAATTATTACCAATGGTATACTATATTCCGATATGCAATTTTCGCAATTAAAAGTTAAATTGAGTTACAGTCCTTGAATATGTGTTCATTTCGTTCGTTGAAACTTGTGTTTGCGAGATTGAAAAAATGGAGAGAAATTCGGCTTTAAACTATATACAAAAAAATTTATTATTTATAAAAGAAATTAAGGCGCACGGTAGTGCCGATAGGCCAAGTTCATGCCCTTTACTCGGTTTGGGAAGAAAAATAACCATAATTTACCTACAAGCCTCCGAAATATATCTCGTCGTTAGACAGGCTACAAATACAGATAGTAGTGCACTTTTGACACCATTTGGTGGAACCATTATCCTTTCAACCTCAGCTCGCCTTATCAATAGAATGAGTTCATAACTCACTCGAACTGGAATGTGTTCTCCACTCTCTTAGTTTATCACTTTTGCGAATTAGTTCAATCATAGACGAAAGGTCTGTAGATACTATCTTCTGCACTCTGCATACTCCATATGCTTCACATATTAGAGCATAATTCATTCCACGTACTCCGCTTTCGAAGACGTACTGTTATCTTGAGCCCATTTTTGTTTTTCTTGCCCTCGTTCCATGACACATGGGTATTTTGCCTATCTAGCCGGACATTAAACCAAAAATTAAATTAAGAAATGTAAAAATTTAACTACGCAACTGGACAGGCAACGTCGTGTAGTGAATTTTCAAGGCTTTTGCTTGAGGACACTATTCAATTTAGCAAAATTGAGTAAATTGCACACGTTTTTATCGACTTTTATCGGTTTTAAGACGTGTACAATATAAACGAATAAAGATTTTACATTGATTTTTCGGTGAAAGACAAATTTAAAGCTTTATGATAAAAAAATTCGTTCGAAATTATAAACTGATTTGTTTTTTTATTCCTATTTTGTAAAAAAAAAACTCAAAAGGTTTTCAAAAGTGCAGGCAGTCGCGATCCTAAAAAAGTAATAATTCACAATATAATCTCTTCTTTTAAACTGGAGAAAAAAACGTTGCGCGTTTTTATGCCATTTCTTTGTGATATTTTGCAAATTTCACTTTTTTCTATTTATACTCATCTTGCATAGGTTGATACGGGTAAGAAACTTTTCTGTCAGTCATAAAATGTTTTAGTTTTTAATAATTGTACGTAGTTTGTTTTTTATATTTAAATTAAACCACTTACCACTGTTTTTAACTGTGTAAAAAAGGGAATGCGCGAAACAGTACCTCTATTGCGGTTTTTACGTACCTGTGCAGCTGCGTTCTAAATGGCGTTATTCGATGGATCAAAATAAATGAACCCATTTTAAATAACTTTTAAAATGATCAAAAACAAAAGTATTCATAAAAAAACAAATCTGGACTGCTGGCACTCAGTTTTTATTATACATATATTACGGTTATTGCACAAAATTGTTATCAGAACCCTTTTGAAGCTTCGAGAGCAAAATGAAATAAGTGTATACAAGATTAGAGTTATCGCAAATAGTACAGCAATCTAATGTCAAGCCCGTTGAAGAGGAATCACAATTTTTAGTTAAAAAATTTTGGGAAATTTCAAAATGTCAAGGAGGTGGTGATATATCAGCAGTAAAGCAGTGTTTAAAGTATTTCAAATAATTTTTTGAAATATATTGGCATTCAGCACAAAGAAAAAATTTCCGATTTTTAGCCATGCATGCCACATGGCGGGAAGGAACAGTGACAATAAATGTATTTGGCAGTTCGTCTTCAGAACGACAACAAAAGCCGTTCGTTCAATTGACCGATAGAAGTAAGAGAGAAGAAAAACTGAAATCTTGCCAAAATAAGTTCGTTGCTGATTTATTGATGCCTGCTGCCCAAACAAACTTTTGAAAACATGTAAAAAAGAGGTGCCTCAAGTAGGTTTTAGAAATTGTGTCTTCTACAACAAGAGCTACATATCTGAAAAAAGCATGCAAAGCTGTACAAGAGCATAAAGTAAAAGAGCTAACTCCTCTTAAGGCTTTTTCTATATTTGTGGAAGTTGATCTTGATCGAAAACAATATGAAACAATCCGAAGTGCCGATAAGAAGGTTTATCCTAGCTATAGTATTATTAAAAGAATCATATTTATTTTAGGCTTTAGTTTTTATTTTATCTAATCTTTCGAAAAGAAATTCACAATAAATATTCAAATCTTATCTATAAAATATCATATATTAATTACCATAAATTTAATAACGAATAATAATTAATAATAAAATAATACAACTATCGAATATTGTTTACGTATTTGCACAAGTTTTTTTTTACTTCCTGCTGGATATTAGGAACTTCTAGATCTCTATGGATATTTTCATTTTGCATATACACAGGGGCGCAAACAACAAATCGTAAAATCCTAGACTGTCTTCTTTGCGCAAGTAGTATCCCACAGCTGAATACCATGTGAAATCCCTAGACTGTCTTCTTTGCGCATGTAGTATCCCACAGCTGAATACAATGTGAAATCATATGAAGTAAACATATGCTCAAATAAATGTTCAAGATGTGATTAATCATACTACAAGTAGACTATTAACATATTTAAAAGATGTTTTATGTTACTCAAGCATTGAGAGATGAAACACCTTGGCAATGGGGTTGCGATGTTTTGCAGCAGGCATAATTTAAGCAAAAGATGGAAAATTACGCCTTAGATTCTCATATTTTCATACCCCTTCGATTGATATATCTACAAAATAGAAAAAACATATTATGGCAAAATCCAACCCCATCATCACCACGATATTTGACGACCTATTCGCATCAGATTTGTTAAGGAGGCTGTGGATATAATACACGACTAAATATACTATGTACAAGATGCTATTAGCACATTACAAAACACATTTTTTTTACTAGCAGGAAAGTTGTGTTCCATAAAGCACACAATGGTATTTACAATTATAGGTGCGAAAGTATATGATGCCGCAACACGTGGTGTCCACAATGAAGTGCTATATTCGTGGGAGTACTTCTAATATTAACAATAAACATTAAAAGAGATATAAACATAGCTGCGCTTTCTTTCGGATTATATACTTTGCACACCGAAATTCGTCTCTTTGAGAGCATATTACAACTGTCGTATAAACTCACAGTGAAACAGTGGTAAATAAAATCTGATGCGGACAAAGCCGTTGTTAAAGCGAGGAAAAAAATATCCAAGAAAAATTTAAAAGTGAATTATGGCTTTGGACCACCAACGATGGTAACGATGGAGTTTTTTCAAATCCTGAATTCAGAAATAACTGAAACTAAATTTGATTTCACCTATCGATTGAAAGTTATTGTTGCAGTAATATCAATTGGTCACAAAATCCATTTGCACGAGTTTCCCGATTATTGCGTAGACACAACGAAACTTTACGTTACTCTATATCCCCGAATATGAATGAGTCATTGTTGCCTATTTGGCTGTTATCAAAAGAAGCTGCTGAGGCACGAAACCAATATTTCCGGCTTTACATGCAGAATTTGCGTAAAAAGTTTTCAAGGTTTCAGTGTAACATAGATATTATATAATAGGCTTTTGCTCAGTTCTGACCCATTGATTATTAGCATAAGACCAATGCCAAAAACTCATTACCCTTTACGAAAGAAGCAATTTCTTTGATACTGCCACCTCTACTTGACACTGCAGAGAATTCGGAAGAGGTATTTGAACCATGGCACTCATCATCATCTTAGTGCAAAAGAGAAGTTATTTTAAATAAATTAAATGTTAATATTTTTAATTTAAATTTATTGTTACTATTATAAATAAGTTATTATGAAAAAATTATTATTTTAGATAAACTAAATTCGATAAAATAATAAATTACAAAAATGTGGATATCACGCAAACGTTCAACCGTACGGTCGTGTTCAAAAAAGCGGACAAACAAATGCAAGTGCATATAATAAACAAAGTTAAAATTAACACATAAAAAATAAAAACAACATAACAACAAAAACTGTGACAAAAAAACTCATTTTAAAAGAAAAAAAACAACGGGGATATAAATTCTTTACAAAAATCTTAATAGCAAAAACAAAAACAATTAAACAAGTGCAGTCAGTGGTAGTGCATTAACTTTGTTGTTGTTGTTGTCAAATAACAACATACACAGTGAAGCGCATAAGTTTAGAGGCAAGTCAAAAATCATAAACTGTATGAGTGCTCCCATCAGAAGTAATTCTGAGAAAGAGCTTAGCTCCACCAGAAAAACTTTATGGATTTCTGAGGAAGAATCCTGAAAAAGGACTGTAGAAAATCTTCTTACAGTAAGAGATAAAAATCGTCCCCGCTCCTGCTCGCCTAACATTTTAGTTACAGCTGATAACAAAACATCCCCTATTTTAGTCAACATTAATAAACCCAAAATGCAAGTTGGTATAGATAGGTACATCACCGTCATTAAACGTCAGAGAAGCCCAAAATCTGCTCAGATTTCATCAAAGTCCAAAATACCTAAAGATGACAATACTGACAAAACAACTAAGGATCAAAACAGGTTTGCTATCCTTCAAACAGATGAGCCAACAGCAATCGAAAAATCGTTTAAACCACCGCCAATTTATTTGAGAGAGTCTACCTCCAATGATTTGGTAAAGAAAATTATTTCAATAATTGGCGAAGAAAATTTTGTAGTTACCTCAATTAAGCACGGTAACATTAATGAAACGAAAATTCAGGTAAAACATGAGAACGACTACCGAAAATTAGTTAACGAGTTAGAAAAGGAAAAAAGAAGTTTTTATACATACCAGCTGAAAAGTGCTAAAGGGCTTCAGGTTGTAATAAAACCCTCAGCCCATGTTTAGGGTAGAGTTTGAACCCGGGGATGTGGTTTTAAAAAAGAATGAGACACACCTAATCTACAATCTCAAATTCCTTCTCCATCGTAGAATCACCGTAGAGGAACCGCATAAACGCTTGGGACCCGTTCAGTGTATGAACTGCCAGGAATTCGGCCACACTAGGGCCTACTGTAAGTTGCCCACAGTGTGTGTCGTGTGTGGTGAACTCCACGGCATGACACAATGTAACAAGCCAAAAACTGACTCTGGAGCAAAAAAAATGTAGTAACTGTGGCGGAAACCATACCGCAAATTATAGAGGGTGCCCTGTATATACCCATTTTAAGCACTCAATGACTAAAAAATCATCAGTTGCTCCGCAGCAATCTCAGGAGTTACATCTTGTTTCCAGTAACAATTTTCCTGTATAAAATAGATTTTGACGGCACCGTTAAGTGACATTCGTAAGCCAGTGATGGCATTCATATGAATAAAATACCATTGCGGCACATTTGCCCATTTTCGGTACATTGTAATTTATACCATTTTGGTTCATAAAAGTACGAATTGTAATAAATTAAATAATAATAATTGATTAATAATAATAATAAGGAAAATAATAATAACAACAATAATAATTTTAATAATAGAAAAAAATAGTTACAATAACAACAACAAAAACAAATAATAATAATGATAATAATTAAAATAATAATAGCAAAAACAATGATAATAACAGTTTTAATAATAAAAATAATAATATAATAAAAATATTGATTATAATAATAATAATAAAAATGATAATAATAAATATAATAGTAATGATAATTATAAAAAAATAATAATAACTTTAATAATAGAAATAAATAATAACGACAAAAACAAACAATAATAATGATAATAAAAATAATAACAACAACGAAAATAATAAAAATAGTAATTACAAGAAATAATGAAAACAATAATAATAAATAAATATAATGTATAAATTACAATGTAAAAGACTTTATATCCCTTGATGCCAATTTATTACTTTTTCCAATTTCTAATTTAAGTTAAAGTTTATTTATTAAATAAAAAGAAATGGATGACGAAAAACTAATTTTGGTTGTGCAGGCAAATGAGTGCCTGTATAATAAAAACTGTATTGGATTTAAGTTGGCAGAAATGAAAAGAGGTGTTATGCTGCACAATGTTTTGTTTTTGTTTATTTTATTTACGTCTGTTACGTTTGTAAAGTTTCTATAACTATACATACGACCGTACGTTAAGTAAGTTAAGTTTCTACGTTCGCATAACGAGGCCTTAACGTTGACAAATGAGTATTAGGCCTTGTTGGTATGCCAGCTATATGTATACCATACAACAGCGGCCGTAATATGCTGCCTTTAGAGACACTTGCAGATATTTCCTTATCTTTTGTTTATACCACAAACGTGTGGCGTGTCAATATAGCACTTGATAATTTTGAGGAAGTTGTATAGCAAGTTTCTTGTTATTTTGATAAATAACCTCATCTATAAAATATCTGAACAATAATACTAGTACAAAAACCGAGCTGATAATGGTGACGATTCTATGAACTTGTTTGATGGTTCCATACTTCGCTCGAAAGCCGAACTGACGGTCCAGTATGAGGTTTTCTTCGTTTAGTTATAGAATTAAGCACTGCAAGAGTTTTCCCGCAAAAAGCTTCAATAAAATGCATAGTAAGCTGCAATTGGGCTAGCATCTTTCTCTGGTTTGGGTGGGAGCATAACGATTGTGAAATTTTTCCAAGAGAAAGAGAAATATCCAACTTTTAGCATAGTGTCACAGCAGCTATAGATAAGTTACTTAACGTCGAACCGGTAATGTGGTTTGATCCAAAAGATTTTTTCACATATATATTACTAATAGCCATTTCCCTCGAGGATAATGGAAATTTGAGAGGATAGTGTACACTATCACAAATATGCGGTGGGCTGGTACATATATTTGTATCATGTGGAATTTTCGCAAGGTGTCTGCTAGTTAAATTCAAATTTATCTTCACACGGATTTATAAATAAAAGGTCAAAACTGAATGCCAATATTTTGTTAATATAATCTTTCTAAGAGAAGATTACAAGTATACAAATATTAGTTGTAAATAAATAATTATTACCAATGGTATACTATATTCCGATATGCAATTTTCGCAATTAAAAGTTAAATTGAGTTACAGTCCTTGAATATGTGTTCATTTCGTTCGTTGAAACTTGTGTTTGCGAGATTGAAAAAATGGAGAGAAATTCGGCTTTAAACTATATACAAAAAAATTTATTATTTATAAAAGAAATTAAGGCGCACGGTAGTGCCGATAGGCCAAGTTCATGCCCTTTACTCGGTTTGGGAAGAAAAATAACCATAATTTACCTACAAGCCTCCGAAATATATCTCGTCGTTAGACAGGCTACAAATACAGATAGTAGTGCACTTTTGACACCATTTGGTGGAACCATTATCCTTTCAACCTCAGCTCGCCTTATCAATAGAATGAGTTCATAACTCACTCGAACTGGAATGTGTTCTCCACTCTCTTAGTTTATCACTTTTGCGAATTAGTTCAATCATAGACGAAAGGTCTGTAGATACTATCTTCTGCACTCTGCATACTCCATATGCTTCACATATTAGAGCATAATTCATTCCACGTACTCCGCTTTCGAAGACGTACTGTTATCTTGAGCCCATTTTTGTTTTTCTTGCCCTCGTTCCATGACACATGGGTATTTTGCCTATCTAGCCGGACATTAAACCAAAAATTAAATTAAGAAATGTAAAAATTTAACTACGCAACTGGACAGGCAACGTCGTGTAGTGAATTTTCAAGGCTTTTGCTTGAGGACACTATTCAATTTAGCAAAATTGAGTAAATTGCACACGTTTTTATCGACTTTTATCGGTTTTAAGACGTGTACAATATAAACGAATAAAGATTTTACATTGATTTTTCGGTGAAAGACAAATTTAAAGCTTTATGATAAAAAAATTCGTTCGAAATTATAAACTGATTTGTTTTTTTATTCCTATTTTGTAAAAAAAAAACTCAAAAGGTTTTCAAAAGTGCAGGCAGTCGCGATCCTAAAAAAGTAATAATTCACAATATAATCTCTTCTTTTAAACTGGAGAAAAAAACGTTGCGCGTTTTTATGCCATTTCTTTGTGATATTTTGCAAATTTCACTTTTTTCTATTTATACTCATCTTGCATAGGTTGATACGGGTAAGAAACTTTTCTGTCAGTCATAAAATGTTTTAGTTTTTAATAATTGTACGTAGTTTGTTTTTTATATTTAAATTAAACCACTTACCACTGTTTTTAACTGTGTAAAAAAGGGAATGCGCGAAACAGTACCTCTATTGCGGTTTTTACGTACCTGTGCAGCTGCGTTCTAAATGGCGTTATTCGATGGATCAAAATAAATGAACCCATTTTAAATAACTTTTAAAATGATCAAAAACAAAAGTATTCATAAAAAAACAAATCTGGACTGCTGGCACTCAGTTTTTATTATACATATATTACGGTTATTGCACAAAATTGTTATCAGAACCCTTTTGAAGCTTCGAGAGCAAAATGAAATAAGTGTATACAAGATTAGAGTTATCGCAAATAGTACAGCAATCTAATGTCAAGCCCGTTGAAGAGGAATCACAATTTTTAGTTAAAAAATTTTGGGAAATTTCAAAATGTCAAGGAGGTGGTGATATATCAGCAGTAAAGCAGTGTTTAAAGTATTTCAAATAATTTTTTGAAATATATTGGCATTCAGCACAAAGAAAAAATTTCCGATTTTTAGCCATGCATGCCACATGGCGGGAAGGAACAGTGACAATAAATGTATTTGGCAGTTCGTCTTCAGAACGACAACAAAAGCCGTTCGTTCAATTGACCGATAGAAGTAAGAGAGAAGAAAAACTGAAATCTTGCCAAAATAAGTTCGTTGCTGATTTATTGATGCCTGCTGCCCAAACAAACTTTTGAAAACATGTAAAAAAGAGGTGCCTCAAGTAGGTTTTAGAAATTGTGTCTTCTACAACAAGAGCTACATATCTGAAAAAAGCATGCAAAGCTGTACAAGAGCATAAAGTAAAAGAGCTAACTCCTCTTAAGGCTTTTTCTATATTTGTGGAAGTTGATCTTGATCGAAAACAATATGAAACAATCCGAAGTGCCGATAAGAAGGTTTATCCTAGCTATAGTATTATTAAAAGAATCATATTTATTTTAGGCTTTAGTTTTTATTTTATCTAATCTTTCGAAAAGAAATTCACAATAAATATTCAAATCTTATCTATAAAATATCATATATTAATTACCATAAATTTAATAACGAATAATAATTAATAATAAAATAATACAACTATCGAATATTGTTTACGTATTTGCACAAGTTTTTTTTTACTTCCTGCTGGATATTAGGAACTTCTAGATCTCTATGGATATTTTCATTTTGCATATACACAGGGGCGCAAACAACAAATCGTAAAATCCTAGACTGTCTTCTTTGCGCAAGTAGTATCCCACAGCTGAATACCATGTGAAATCCCTAGACTGTCTTCTTTGCGCATGTAGTATCCCACAGCTGAATACAATGTGAAATCATATGAAGTAAACATATGCTCAAATAAATGTTCAAGATGTGATTAATCATACTACAAGTAGACTATTAACATATTTAAAAGATGTTTTATGTTACTCAAGCATTGAGAGATGAAACACCTTGGCAATGGGGTTGCGATGTTTTGCAGCAGGCATAATTTAAGCAAAAGATGGAAAATTACGCCTTAGATTCTCATATTTTCATACCCCTTCGATTGATATATCTACAAAATAGAAAAAACATATTATGGCAAAATCCAACCCCATCATCACCACGATATTTGACGACCTATTCGCATCAGATTTGTTAAGGAGGCTGTGGATATAATACACGACTAAATATACTATGTACAAGATGCTATTAGCACATTACAAAACACATTTTTTTTACTAGCAGGAAAGTTGTGTTCCATAAAGCACACAATGGTATTTACAATTATAGGTGCGAAAGTATATGATGCCGCAACACGTGGTGTCCACAATGAAGTGCTATATTCGTGGGAGTACTTCTAATATTAACAATAAACATTAAAAGAGATATAAACATAGCTGCGCTTTCTTTCGGATTATATACTTTGCACACCGAAATTCGTCTCTTTGAGAGCATATTACAACTGTCGTATAAACTCACAGTGAAACAGTGGTAAATAAAATCTGATGCGGACAAAGCCGTTGTTAAAGCGAGGAAAAAAATATCCAAGAAAAATTTAAAAGTGAATTATGGCTTTGGACCACCAACGATGGTAACGATGGAGTTTTTTCAAATCCTGAATTCAGAAATAACTGAAACTAAATTTGATTTCACCTATCGATTGAAAGTTATTGTTGCAGTAATATCAATTGGTCACAAAATCCATTTGCACGAGTTTCCCGATTATTGCGTAGACACAACGAAACTTTACGTTACTCTATATCCCCGAATATGAATGAGTCATTGTTGCCTATTTGGCTGTTATCAAAAGAAGCTGCTGAGGCACGAAACCAATATTTCCGGCTTTACATGCAGAATTTGCGTAAAAAGTTTTCAAGGTTTCAGTGTAACATAGATATTATATAATAGGCTTTTGCTCAGTTCTGACCCATTGATTATTAGCATAAGACCAATGCCAAAAACTCATTACCCTTTACGAAAGAAGCAATTTCTTTGATACTGCCACCTCTACTTGACACTGCAGAGAATTCGGAAGAGGTATTTGAACCATGGCACTCATCATCATCTTAGTGCAAAAGAGAAGTTATTTTAAATAAATTAAATGTTAATATTTTTAATTTAAATTTATTGTTACTATTATAAATAAGTTATTATGAAAAAATTATTATTTTAGATAAACTAAATTCGATAAAATAATAAATTACAAAAATGTGGATATCACGCAAACGTTCAACCGTACGGTCGTGTTCAAAAAAGCGGACAAACAAATGCAAGTGCATATAATAAACAAAGTTAAAATTAACACATAAAAAATAAAAACAACATAACAACAAAAACTGTGACAAAAAAACTCATTTTAAAAGAAAAAAAACAACGGGGATATAAATTCTTTACAAAAATCTTAATAGCAAAAACAAAAACAATTAAACAAGTGCAGTCAGTGGTAGTGCATTAACTTTGTTCTTGTTGTTGTCAAATAACAACATACACAGTGAAGCGCATAAGTTTAGAGGCAAGTCAAAAATCATAAACTGTATGAGTGCTCCCATCAGAAGTAATTCTGAGAAAGAGCTTAGCTCCACCAGAAAAACTTTATGGATTTCTGAGGAAGAATCCTGAAAAAGGACTGTAGAAAATCTTCTTACAGTAAGAGATAAAAATCGTCCCCGCTCCTGCTCGCCTAACATTTTAGTTACAGCTGATAACAAAACATCCCCTATTTTAGTCAACATTAATAAACCCAAAATGCAAGTTGGTATAGATAGGTACATCACCGTCATTAAACGTCAGAGAAGCCCAAAATCTGCTCAGATTTCATCAAAGTCCAAAATACCTAAAGATGACAATACTGACAAAACAACTAAGGATCAAAACAGGTTTGCTATCCTTCAAACAGATGAGCCAACAGCAATCGAAAAATCGTTTAAACCACCGCCAATTTATTTGAGAGAGTCTACCTCCAATGATTTGGTAAAGAAAATTATTTCAATAATTGGCGAAGAAAATTTTGTAGTTACCTCAATTAAGCACGGTAACATTAATGAAACGAAAATTCAGGTAAAACATGAGAACGACTACCGAAAATTAGTTAACGAGTTAGAAAAGGAAAAAAGAAGTTTTTATACATACCAGCTGAAAAGTGCTAAAGGGCTTCAGGTTGTAATAAAACCCTCAGCCCATGTTTAGGGTAGAGTTTGAACCCGGGGATGTGGTTTTAAAAAAGAATGAGACACACCTAATCTACAATCTCAAATTCCTTCTCCATCGTAGAATCACCGTAGAGGAACCGCATAAACGCTTGGGACCCGTTCAGTGTATGAACTGCCAGGAATTCGGCCACACTAGGGCCTACTGTAAGTTGCCCACAGTGTGTGTCGTGTGTGGTGAACTCCACGGCATGACACAATGTAACAAGCCAAAAACTGACTCTGGAGCAAAAAAAATGTAGTAACTGTGGCGGAAACCATACCGCAAATTATAGAGGGTGCCCTGTATATACCCATTTTAAGCACTCAATGACTAAAAAATCATCAGTTGCTCCGCAGCAATCTCAGGAGTTACATCTTGTTTCCAGTAACAATTTTCCCCAAACAATCAAGCCAACCAACCATATTAACGTTCATACTCCGGGACACATTTCTTATGCTAATGTATTAAAATCTAATACAGCAAACCGGAATCCAGAACCCAAATCTCTCACCTCTGAGCCAAATTTTAGCAACCTTGAGGCAACATTACAGACTCTTGTTCAGTCGATAAATACTTTTACAGCCTCTATGACCACCATGATGCAAGAAATGCTGAAAATGCAATCAACCATTTTGCAGGCAATTTTAAATAAATGATTTGTTTAAAATTATGTTTCTGGAATGCGAACGGCATCCGCCAACACAAAAATGAACTTGTTTACTTCCTTAAGGAAAAACAGATCGATGTAATGATGATTGCTGAAACCCACCTAACGTCGACTAGCTACTTTATAATAAATGGTTACGTTCTATACGATATTAAAGACCCCCGAGGAAGAGCTTGCGGAGGCTCGGCAATTCTGATAAAATCCAGAATTAAACACTATTTCTTTAATGACAAATGCTAGGATTATCTCCAAGCTACAAGTATTTGCATAGATAAGTTCTATAGTAAATTAGTTATTTCATCGATTTATTCACCGCCCCGATTTTCGGTGACAGAAAATCAGTACTCAAATTTTGTCAATTCGCTTGGTCCTTGCTTTCTCGCAGCTGGCGACTACAACGCAAAACATACATTTTGGGGTTCACGGTTAATTTCCCCCAAAGGTCGCGTGCTGTTTGAGACTATTTCCCATATGGGTTTAAAGGTAATTTCAAGCGGGCATCCCACATAATGGCCCACAGACCGGCGAAAGATTCCAGACGTTATTGATTTTGGAGTTGCGAAAAACATCCCTCTAGAATGGATGCAAGTGGAGCCTTCATTTGATTTGTCTTCCGATTACTCACCCACAATTATATCCATATGCTTCCCTCGAGAAATTGGGTCACCGCTAAATGACTTAGCTTTAACAGTCACTCGAGTGAACTGGCTAAAATATAAAAAATATATAAGTACACATTGTACCGAAAATATTGTTTTAAGAACGCCTGAAGATATTGATTTGGCAACTAATAATTTTACCCGGAACCTTAAACAAGCCGTGCAACATGCTACTACTAGTCATGCAGTGTCCAGAAATGTAAACAGTAGGACTTATTCTTTAGAAATAGAACAACTTGTGTCAGAAAAAAGAAGAGCAAGAAGAGAGTGGCAAGTTTGCAGGTCTCCCCAGTCAAAACGTAGGCTACGGGAATGCACACATCGACTTAGAAACCTGCTTGAAATTCAACGATCCGCTTCCCTTAAAACTTATTTGGAAGGCCTGGATGGTACTCCTCAGTCTGATTATTCGTTATGGCGCGCGACAAGAGGTTTAAAACGACCAGTTAGGGCAAAGCCGCCTTTGCGAAATCCAACTGGGGACTGGGCTAGAAACGATTCTGAAAAGGGGAACTTATTTGTAAACCATTTAAGAAATGTTTTTGCTTTAAACGCATCTGATGAGGCAGCTGATTTGCCGCCTTTTGCCAGCAGATCTCCTGTGTATCTACATTTTAATTTTCGAGATGTCGAAAACGCAATTTGTAATCTAAAACTGACAAAAGTTCCAGGTATTGATACAATTAGTAACAAAATGCTGGTGCAGTTACCTATAGTAGCTAGAAGATTTATGCTTTTTATTTTTAACGCTATATTACGCCTGGAGTATTTTCCTGCTGAATGGAAGTTGTCTATGATTACAATGATACCTAAACCCGGGAAGGATCCCACCAAAGTAGAATCCTATAGGCCAATAAGCTTACTGCCGACAATTTCTAAATTGTTCGAAAAATTGTTGATAATGAAGTTGACTCCCGTACTAAATGCTGTAGGATGTATCCCCAACCATCAATTCGGTTTTAAGGCTAAGCACAGCACTATTGAACAAACACACAGATTAGTCAATGTCATAAGAAAATCTTTTGAAGACAAAACATATTGCTCAGCTCTTTTCATTGACGTTGCTCAAGCTTTTGACAAAATGTGGCACGACGGCTTACTTCACAAAATAAAGCTAAATTTGCCAATAAACACCCACAAACTTTTGGAAAGTTACTTATATGGTCGCCTATTTGTCATCAGAGAAGGTGATTTCACAAGCTCCCCTCAGCCAATTGAAGCAGAAGTCCCACAAGGCAGTATACTGGGTCCTACCTTGTATTTAATCTATGCGTCTGACATGCCAACAGGATCCCAAATCCACACTTCAACTTTTGCAGATGATACAGCATTTCTCAGCGTCAATAAAAATCATCAATTAGCCTCGCGAAATTTGCAGGAACATATTGAAAATTTAGAGAAATGGCTAAAACTCTGGAGAATCAAGGTAAACGAACAGAAATGTACTCATGTGACATTCACATTGCGCAGGGAAACATGCTCGCCGATCAAGATCAACAATCAAGTAATTCCGCAGCACAATGAAGTCAAGTACCTTGGTATTCACCTCGACCGCCGGCTAACGTGGAAGTCTCACATTGATGCAAAACTGACTCAGATGAAACTAAAAGCAGTTCAACTAAATTGGCTTATAGGCAGAAACTCTTCCTTGAAATTGGATTGCAAACTCTTGTTGTACAAAGCAATTATAAAACCAATCTGGTGCTATGGAATTCAATTATAGGGTACCGTCTCGATATCAAATATTTAAAAAATTCAAAGGCAACAAAACAAAATTCTCCGTATGATTATAGCAGCTCCTTGGTATGTTAAAAACTCCCGAATTCACGAAGACCTAAGCGTGCCTATGGTAAAAGTAGAATTCGCCAGGTACGCGATAAAGTATATCAACAAACTTGAAACTCACCCGAACCCACTCGCACGTAGCATCCTTAATTTTGGCGGCCATGCTCGGTTGAGAAGGACAGATATCCTTGCTGTCATCCGAGCACAAAACAGATGACCTTTCATATATAGTACCCATTGAAACATAATTTTGTTGTCTAGCATTGGCTAGCCTCAAATAATTTTTTTTTTGTATTAAGATCTGTATACTTATTGTTAGTTCATTTTTTGAAGATTCAATAAATAAATAAATGTAATAAAAAAAAAAAATATTGAAAAGTACAACGTTCAGCTTGCCTTTCAATTACAGAGTAGTAACATCCGATTTTAAAATTATATAAATAATTATATACTATATTATCAGAGTTCCCAGAAATATTGAAAAAACATATTAATTCAGAAAAAAAGAATTTCAATTTGTAGCAATTAATGCTACAAGTACAAAGAAATTTATTTTTACAAGACTGTTGCACATTTAACAAAGCAATTGAAAAACACCAATAGAAATCATGGCATAAATATAATCAATCTACATAAATTTCTTAAATGTATATCTCAAAAAGCTATGTTCTAATTCTTGTTCGTTAAAGCATTTTTATTTCTTTTTATCGCTTCTATATTTTAGTACACTTTATATAACAAAAAGTTCTAATAAACATACAGAATATAAATAACATTAGAAAACATTGAGTCAGTAAGAAAATATTCTTTCCAATATAAGTTTTTACTAAAAGCTAATAATATTTCTTTCTTTCCGTTGATGTAGCTTACAAATTTTATCAAAAATCAGACAGTGGAACTTCTCGCACACTTTTCCGTTTTTCTTTAATTCATCTGCCACTTTTGATGTCATTATTTTTACTTAATAAAAAAGAATGGTTCTTGGCTGAGAAATCAGAGACAATATCATAGCTTCAATCGGGCCAGCGTGTTGTATTAAAAGCCTTAAACAAGTATTTATAATTGAAACCAGTAACACGTGTGTAAACGATTTATTTAAGATATTTTTAATAATAAAAAAAGAAACATTCGTATGTAAATAAAATAGACTATTAATTATTATTGGACCACAATGATTGTAAATTTTAAAACAAGTCGAAAATATTATAAGGAGAAATCACAAATTTGAATTTCAATTGCTTAAAAAGGATTTAAAAATAAATTTTTTAAACCAAGTATGTCCATTCAACAATACTACAATAATACAGAATATTTTTTGTAAACTTTAATTTTATTTTATTGAATCTTTCTGATAATGAAACTTACAATAAGTATTCAAATCTTAATAATGAGGAAATTATGCGACCGTATTTGTGTACAGACGTACTTCATATTAAGCGCATAATTTATATTCCTTTAAGGTGACTTTTTTTAAAAAAATGAATTGAACAAGTGCAGAGACACTGTGTCTCAGTTATATAATAAAAAAAAGATGACAGTGCATTTTATTCGCCAGGTCAATTGACTGAACGCGTTCGTTATATACAAAAATAAATATATCTGCCACAGAAACAAAGAGCTCACGAAATAAACATTACGAGTGCTACACAAAAAATAGTACAAGAAAAAGAACAACGTAGTATATCTAAATGCGTACAAACTGGTATGGATCGGTACATAACCATAACGAAAGAGGAATGCCAGTCCTAAGTCTTCGCAACAAGAGCAAACCTCCACACAATATAAAGGTCCTCATCAAGTTCCTGTAATATCGGTAAGTGAAAATAGATATTCTGTATTTACTACCCCGGATAATAAAGATGCCGAACCAACTGTATGGGAATAAACACACACCCCAGGAATTCGGACACACGAAAACTTACTGTAAGCTACCATCCGCATGCGTTGTTTGTGGTGATGCGCGCCGAACTTTGGAATGTACTTCTTCGAAAACAGACCCCAAGGTCAAAAAGTGCACCAATTGTGGGAAAACAACAGCAAATTACAGCGGCTGCAAAGTCTTTCAACACATAAAAAATAATGCGAAAGTCGTACGTAAACCTGAATATGAGCAATATAGGTCTTCCCAATTTCCTCGGCTTCATTCTGGTTCTATTGCTACAGCCACACACTAAACCAAACTATTCGTATGCACAAACATTCAGAAATGATTTACCTAATGCGAATCCTAAAAGTTCTAATGCGCATAAACATTAATATTCCCACGTCCTTAAAGAGGGTGCACAAATACCTCTTACAATTCGAGCTTAATCGATAATTTAATACAAACAATGCATAAGTTCTTGACAACTATGCAGGGTATGATTTAGAAAATGATGCGAACCCAAAACATGTTCTGCAAGTTTTGCTTAGCGAAAAATGAACCAGTTCATAATATGCTTCTGGAACGCTAACGGGCTCTCCCAACATAAATATGAAGTAGAAAACTTCCTGCCAACACATGGTATAGACATACTATTGGCCTCTGCAACATACGTCACTATAAAACACTGCTTTAGACTTGATGGGTTTTTTGTATATGTCACCAAACATTCCAGCGAAAGGGCATGTGGTGGAACTGCCATTATAGTCCGAAAAAACGTAAGGCATTTTCCACTGCCTGAATTCAGGGAAGACTTTTTGCGAGCCACGACTATAAATCTTACTGATTTTAAAATTGTAGTATCATCAGTGTATTGCCCGCATAAGCACAAAATCGAACACGATGAATTTCCCAGGTTCTTTGCTATGCTAGGACAGGACAAAAATTTATTGCCGTTGGCGATTACAATGCAAAGCACACATATTGGGGATCCAGACTGCATAGCTTTAGAGGTAGGCAGTTGTATTATACTATTTAAGCAAACAAGATAGACGTCGTATCTGGCGGTAAACCCACCTTTTGGCCCACAGATTTTAATAAGTTGCCAGACCTCATTGATTTTGCTATAGTAAAAAACATTAAACGCGATCAACTGTTAGTTAGTTCATCCTGTGACCTATTTGCTGATCATTCACATACAGTTGGTATTTTACACGACAGTTTTGTCACTGCACATGAAACCCTTACTTTCTACCCGAATAGAAACACGAATTGGTTAAAATATAAAATGTATGTGGGCTCTCACTTATCTTTGAACATCTAAAAAATCCAGCTGATATTCAAGCAGCTGTAGATCATTTTACAGACATCTAGACTGCCGCAGCCATAGCTGCAACGCCAACAAAGACATCAGCTAAAATAATATCGTACCAGGCAACAGCAGATATTCAGATGCTCGTTATTAAGAAAACAAGACTAAGAAGACAATGGCAAAATAGTCGTTCTCCACACATAAAAATGCTAATGAACTTATGCCAAAAAACCTTACACAATAAATTGAGACAGAATAACGAATTCACTATCGACAGCTTTTTGGAAAACTTGGATCCAATGAAAAACACGGATTATAGCCTCTGAAATGCTGTAAGGCATTTACAATGTCCTATTGCTTTCGAATCCCCACTAAGACCTGAAGACCGCACTTGGGCTAAAAACTCACGGCTAATGCGTTCGCGAATCACTTAGAGAAAGTTTTCGCATCACATGAATTAAATAGTTTCACTATTCCAGTTATTAGTGATACCGTGAATGATCCCAACAAATGTCGGTTATCTCTTTTAAAATCGACAATTAAAAATACGGATATGAGGAAATCACCCGGACCTGATCGTATCACAGGATCAATGATAAAAAACCTACCGTCTCTGCAGACTCAACGTGTTTGTTTTAGTCTCTGAAGCCCATGTAATCGCAGTAAATCGCATAATAAAGTGTTGGGATGGATCACTAGTTTGTTTAGGTGTTTGGACGTGCATGTTTTTGCTTTTTCATTTTTAATATACCAAGGGGCGCATACGAAAAGTCGTAAAACTATCGTATGTTTCTTTGTCTTTTTTGTACCTTTTGGATGCTAAATGCTTAAACAGTTTCCCGCAGATGAATGCCGTATTGGCTTTATGACGAACTCGTATAAAAGGACTTTGTTTTCCAAAACAAGTATAATTAATTTGTTCCAAGTTTTATGGCCGTTATTTTTCCCTGAATGTGGCGGGGCCAAGTTAAACTTCTATCTCGGTGGATACCCAAATACTTAACGTATGATTCCGCTGGAGCAGTGGTATTTGTTATTGGTGGACAATTTTGCCTTCTGAGGAAAAACGTTACGTGCGCACATTTAGATTTTTTTTAATTGAATCTTGTTTTATTGAATCTTTATTCTATTTAAAGAAATTTACAATATGTATTCAAATTGTATTTCTAAATTATTATTTATTAGATATTACTAATGTAATAACTAGTTTTATGTATACAAATCTTCATAATAAAATACTATCTACTATTGCGAGATCCGTCTTGCCAAGCCCAATGTGTCAGTTTTCTTCAGCCTCTGGTGCCCATGAAATTGCAGTAAATCGCGCGCTAGAGTGTTAGGGTGGACCACTTCGTGGATAGTGGGATCTTCTAGATCTCTGTGCAAATTTTCATTTGTTATGTACCAGGGGGCGCTTACGGAAAGTCTTAAAATCCTAGAATGTCTTCTTTGTAACTTCTGAATATTATTATGGATTTAAAAAAAAGCATTTTGTAATCCAAAGCCAGGATTGAGTTAAACTTATTGACAAATGTAGTTGATTTGTTTTGAGCTTTATAGCCGTATTTTTACCTCAATGTGACGGGACCAAGTTAGACGTCGATCTAGGTGGATACCCAAATACGTGCATTTCCACTGGAACCGTGGTATTTGTTATTGGTGGGCAATGGTTACGTGTACACATTTCGATGGGTTTACCTTTATTCTTCAGTTTTTTAACCAGTCTTCTAGCTCAGGAGTGTGCGACTGAAGTTGCTGAGATGCAACTTTCGGATCAATGTTAACACTTATAAATGCAGTGTCATTTGCAAACATTGACGTATATGTATTTTCTCCTGCTGGCATATCTGCTGTATAGATAATATATAATAGCGGTCCTAGTATACTACCTTGAGGGACCCCTGCAGCAGCTCTTCAGAAGTTTGTGAAAGTTTTCAGGTAGAATTTAAGTTATTTTCGTAAGTAGCCCATCATGCCAGACTTTATCAAACGGCTGGGAAGTATCAATAAACAAAGCTGAACAATATTGCTTATTTTCAAATGCAGATCTAATAACTGTGACAATTGCGTGGACTTGCTCAATTCTACTATGGTTTGCTCTAATACTGATGGTCCGGGATGATGTTTTGATAAGCAAACACGAATCAAATAATTTTTCAACTAATTTTGATAAAATTGACAGCAAGCTAATCTAACTTAAGTCCTTTCCTGGCTTAAGGATCATTACAATTGCAGACATCTTCCAAGAGCATAGAAAGAAGCCAATTCGCAACATTGCATTAAATACGAACATTAACATTTTGGGAGCATAATTAGGTAAATATCTTATAATTGACCCGGTAATACGATCAGGGCCGGCTGATTATTTAGAGTTTTAATTGTCGATTTTAATAACGATAGGCCCATTTTAATTTCATAGGTACAATCACAGTGTCACCGACTTTTGGAATAGTGAAACCACTTATGTCATGTGGTGTGAAACTGCGAAGGCAGTTGTTTATTACGTAAAGTTCCTTGACATAAGTTTCATTGGGTCTTGATGTCAGGAGAACGACTATGTTGCCATTGCCTTCTTAGCCTTCTCTTTTCACTGAAGAGATTTCGTATATCAGCCGATGATTGGTATAAATATCTTTTAACTGATCGTTTATTTGATGTTGCATTTCTTACTGCGGCCGTCAGGGCTCTTGTAAAGTAATCCACAGCTACTTGAATATCAGCCAGGATGTTCGTCGGTAAGTGAGAGTTTACATACATTTTATATTTCAACCAATTAGTGTTTTTATTTGGATAGGAAATAAGTGTTTCATGTGTAGTGTCAATACTCTCCTGTAAAATAACGATTATAGATGAAAGGTCATGAGACGAACTTACAATGGCAAATTCAATTATATCTGACAGCTTATTAAAATCTGTTGTCCATTAGGTGGTTTACCCCCAGATACGTGTAATTTGGTGTAGTGTTTGGTATGTTACTAGGTTGTGTACTAGCACGAAGCCTATGAAATTGGGAAGCCTTTAATTTCTCATATTCAGGCTTTCGTACTATCATCGTATTATTTTTTACATATTTGAAGACTTTGCAGCCTCTGTAGCTTGCAGTATGGTTTTCCATTGTGATTACTACTTTATTGCATTAGATTTAGTGTTTGCGGATGGCAGGAAAAAGTTGTTTTAATTATTTATAGTGTTTTTTGTTGGGGTTGAAAGAAGTTAGTGATTATGGAATTATGAATTTGTTTATTATTTTGGTATTGTGTTTTCATTATTTTGTTGATTTGCCCGTTAATTTTGTTGTGCGTTCTGTGGATTAATTTTAGAGGTTCGAATATAACGTCTGAACTGGAGGATGTTTGTTCGTTTATGATGTGTCTGTAGAATGTATTTTGTTTGTATATTTCCATGTTTTCTCGGATGTTTAGTCGTTGTCGTTTTCGTCTTGTGTGTAGTAGTAGTACTGTTTTTCCTATATGGTTTACATTTGTGTTGAACATGTGGTTGGCGCATTTAGATTTTTATATGTTCGCGAAAATTTATTTTTATTTTGCGTCCTATTTGTCCTATGTAGCTGTGTTGATATGTGCACGTCAATCACGCTTTGAATCCTATACTTATGTTGTATTTCTTGAGAAAGTTGGGTATTTTGTGTGTCGATTTTTCATTTTAAGTAAAGTTATTCATGTTTTTCTTCCGTTTTCGTTGTTGTGTATGTTCTCTGAGCCTTTGAACTTTTTTTAACAGTGTCTTTCTTGTAATCATTGTTTACTGCTCGTATCGTATTTAGTTATTTGTTGTATGCTTCTTCTGTAAGTGGTGATCGTTGAAGTTGTCTGATCGAGGCGCGCTTGTGGTTCTGTGGGAGGTTGGAGGTATTGTATATTATAGTGTCTGTGGCCGTAGGTTTTCTGTATATTTCGTAGTCAAGTGTGTTGGTGTTTTTGTTTGTCTTTATTGCAAGATCTAGATAATTTATTTTGTTGCATTCTTCCGCTTCCATTATGTATTTTATGTTTTTGTGTTGTTTGTTAAGGTATTCCAGTATTTGTACTTCCTTATTTTCTGTCATTGCACATACACGTATTATGTCATCCACGTATATTATGTAGAATGTTACTCCGAAACCAGTCAATTGTTCCATACACTGTCTTTCGAGGTGTTGCATAAATACTTCCGTAAGTATTTCTGAAGTAGGGTGTGCCATTCCTAGTCCATTTGTTTGTCTATAGGTGGTGTTTCTCAATTGGAAGTAGTTTTGTTGTAGTGTGGTTTTTTAAGTATTTGTAAGTTACAAAGCTGTATCGTGCACTATGTTTGTAGTTTCCGCTATTAGTATCGTAGGACATAGATCTTTAATATCGAATGATATTAGGTTTCGTGTTTCCTGTGGTCTTTGCGGCGTCCAGTTTTCAATTAGTTCTGTCGTGTTGGTTACTGTGTACGTAAATATATGGCAGTTCTAAATTATTTTTCAATACATCTTTTAAATATTTTAACAGCGTTGAGATTTGTGGTTTACTGTTGGTGTCATTGGTGTGTCTGGTTTGAATATATGTAATAATAATCACTATTTTCTTTCAACCCCAAAAAAATCAATATAAATAATAATAAAAGACAACGTTTACCTGTCATCCGCAAACACTAATTCTCATGCAATATAATTGTAATCACAAATCCATACAAAAACATCCGACCTGCTACAAAACACTGCCTACGCAAACAGAAATTCTGACGCAATAAAACATGAATTACTTACGTCTACCAATCTTTACAAAAACACCCGACCTACGAGCTTTACTTGCTACCTGTTCACACCTTACCTGATACTAGCTCACATGACAAATAGACACCTGACACACACAATAACAAATTGACGCTTACTTCTCAGAACGAAAAATTAGATTGCAGAAGGCACATAGCCGAAACTAGTTCGTCTTCAAACTAAACTTAAAAACGGATGTTGGAAATTCGGATAAAAATATTAAATTAAGTTTTTTATCTCTTTTAAATAATCCGAGTAATGTGCTTGTTAGTTGTCGCGGCTAGTTAACATTCTATGATCAGCACAACACTTACATAGATAGTAGACATATACAGACCGTACACGATTCGCGAAACGTGTAACGGTCGGAACACATAAGTATTCCGAACAGTCAAAATTGAAAATACACAAAGTATCTGATAACAAGTCCAATTTCAAAATCACAAAATGCAAAAATAAACACATAACGCCACAGGTGCTGCTATCTCACTTTCGGTGAACTTTTTAATCCAGAGGAAAAATGCAAATTAACAGGAATTACTATAGAAGAAATGCACACTCTAGGTACATTATATATGAAAAATGACCAAATAGAAACAAACGGAATATAAGGTAAAGACTGTATGCTAAAGACTATGACACTTCCTTCCAAAGTAAACAAATTCATTTAATAATTTACACGTAATTATAACTCAAACAGAACACATATAATCAAAGCAATCAAAATTAACCTCATTGCATCATATTTTTTAATTGTTGTTATATACTGTAAAGCTCAAAATGAATTTAATCAAATTTTAATTGTTTAATATGGTTATAAACAATGCATACTTTTTCTTTACTTCAAATACACTTTTCAACATTGTTATACTTTTTGGATAAGCATAACGCTGTTTTAATTACAATAGCCTACGGATCATGATCCTATAAGGATACCATAAAGAAAGATACGTTGAAGTCCCAGTACAGTTGTGACCATGGTGATGTACAGACGTACGTAATATTTAGCGCATAATAAATACAAGCCTTTTTTTATTAAGAAATTCCATTGAACAAGTGCAAAGACACGAAATAAAAACAAGAACATATTATATAGTGTGAGCTTAAAACAAAACAAATAGTGCATGGTTATTTGCAGATTGTTTATGAGGGCACCAAACATAAATGATCAAAACATAAAAGATAATAACAACAATGCTTATTACTCTCTTAGATATAAAGATGCTAATAATGCAATGAACAATATAAATAATAAAACAAAAAGGTGACAGTGCTTCTTTATCTGCCAATATAAACATATCTTCAAAGCCTGAATCAAATAAAAATAAACAAATACGCGATATAGGTTCTATACCAAATCAGTTCAACAACCCAACGAAACAGGTAATACAACAAATCCCATACAAAAAGTGCAAACAGGTATGGATCGATATATAACAATAACCAAAAGGAAGGCCAGTTCTAAGTCTTCGTAACAAGATCTCACAGAGAAACAATATAAAAGTTCTGATGTAGCTGAAAAGCCAGTAAGTGAACATAGATTCTCCATACTTGCCACCTCTAATGATGAAGATGCTCAGTCCGATGTCAGGGAACAAAAACCTCCACCGATTTACTTGCGTGAGCAAACGTCCAATTCCATTACAAACATGCTGTCTCAATACCGTAAGGTCAGCACACAGTCTCCTGAACAAGAATAAAGTTCCCCAACCTATGCATCGGGTTGAAATTGTATTTGATGCAACTCAGATAAAATCTAAAAACTCCGTCAACCCAATTTACAACTTACGATACCTACTTAACAGAAGAATAACGATAGAAGAGCCATTAAAACGTAATGATCCCCACCAGTGCACCAATTGCCAGGAATTCGTAAACATCAAAACTTACTGCAAACTACCTTCCGTATGCGTTATTTGCGGGGACGCCCACCGAACTTCGGAGTGCACATTTTCCAAAACTGATCCCAAGTTAAAAAAATGGAGCAACTGCGGCGAAAATCACACTGCAAACTACAGGGGCTGTAAAGTCGTCCAACATGTAAAAAATAATTCACAAATTGTGCGCAAACCCTCACACGACCGATATACGGCTTCCCAATTTCCTAGGCTTCGTGCTGAATCAATAGCTAGTAGACAACCTGGTAGCGTACCATACACTCAACCTAATTATTCGTATGTCCAAGCTCTAGAAAGAGGGTCCACAGATATCGTTTACAAACAATTCGAGTTCAATCGAAAACCTAATTCAAACAATGAACAACTTTACGACAACAACGCAGGGTATGTTTCAAGAAATTATGCTACTGCAAGTTTTGCTTAGCATTGAAAATATGCTACTGGAACGCAAACGGGCTCTCCCAATATAAATATGATAAACTGTTTTAGAGTCAATGGATTTTTCACATACGACGCTAAGCATTCGAGTGGAAGGGCATGTGGAGGCACCGCCGTCATAGTGCGCAAAAACTTAAGGCACTTTCTAATGCCAGAATTCAGAGAAGATTTTATACAAGCTACGTCTATAAATCTTACTGATTTCAAAATTTCAGTCTCATCAGTGTACTGTCCGCCCAGGCACAAAATCGAACACCATCTATTTGCCAAGTTTTTTGACATACTATGACAGAAGTTTATTGCAGCCGACACACCTTTTAGGGCTCCAGACTTCTTAGCCCAAGAGGGAGACAGCTGTACAATACAGTTCAAGCAAATAAACTAGACGTCGTATCTGGAGGTAAACCCACCTTTACGCCAACAGATTTTAATGAGCGGCCAGATCTCATTGATTTTGCCATTGTAAAAAATATTAGACGTGGTAATTTAATTGTCAATTCGTCCCATGATCTAACCTGTTATCATTCACCTACAATTGTTATTTTACAGGACAGTATTGTCACTGCATATGAAAGCCTTATTTCCTATCCGAATAAGCACACGAATGGGTAAAATATAAAATGTATGTGAGCTCCCACTTACCTCCAAACATCCCACTGAAAAATCCGGCTGATATTTAAGAAGCTGTGGATCAATTTACGGACGTCGTAATGGCAGCAGTCAAAAATGTAACACCAAGCGCAAACGATCAGAGAAAAGAAATTCATACCAATCATCTCCTGGTATACAAACTGTCGTCAATGGAAAGAGAAGGCAATGGCAACACAGTCGTTCTCCTGATATTAAGGCCCAAATGAACATATGTTAAAAAAACTTTACGCATGAAGCTGAGACAGAAACACGACTCCGCTATAGACATATTTAAAAAACTTGGATCCCACAAACAACACGGACTATAGCCTGTGGAAAGCCTTAATGCACTTAAAATGTCCTATTTCATACGAACCGCACACGGGCTAAAAACTTTGCAAATCACTTAGAAAAGGTTTTTACACCACATGGCATAATTAGCTTCACTATTCCCAATATCAGTGACACTGTTATTAATCCTATAAAATTTCGGCTATCTTTATTAAAGTCCACAATTAAAAATATGGATATGAAAAAATAACCCGGACCTGATCGTATTACAGGATCAATGATAAGGAATTTACATAATTATGCTGTGAGAATTTTACTATTCGTATTTAATGCCATGTTACGAGTTGGCTTCTTCCCATGTTCGGGGATGATGTCATAAATCGTTATGATCCCTAAACCAGGTAAAGACCTTACTCAGATTACGTCATACAGACCCATCATCCTACTGTCAATTTTACCAAAGTTGTTTGAAAAATTATTCGTTTTATCTTTAAAACCTTACCTTAATAAACATAACATCATCCCGGACCATCAGTTTGACTTTCGTTCCCCGGAAGGGAAAATTGCCCACCTATAACAGTAACAAATGCTACTGTGTCAGAGGAAAGCCCCGTGGAATATTTGTGTATTCACCTTGATCCGTGATATGATTACGTCATATCGTATGCGCCCCCTGGTACATAAGAAATGAAAACATACATAGGGATCTCAAAGTTCCCACTATCCACGAAGAAGTTAAAACATACACGTCCAAATACGTGAACAAACTAGTCGCACATCCCAACACTCTAGCACGCAATTTATTGCAATTTGACGGCCACCAGAGACTAAAAAGAACTGACACATTGAGCCTGGCAAGGCGGCTCTCTCTACACAATAGAAGATAGATTTTTAAGATTTGAATACAAAAAATTAGTTATTACGTTGGTACTAACTAGTAAATAATAATGATTTAGAAATAAGATTTGAATACTTATTGTGAATTTCTTTTAATAGAAAGATTCAATAAAATACAGTATAAAAAAACCTTGATCCACGCCTAACTTGGTTCCTTTCATATTAAAGCAAAAATAACTGCCATAAAACGAACCACGCAACTACACTTGTTAATAGGTCCTCACTCAACCCTGGCTTTAGAATACAAAGTCCTCTTATACAAAACCGTTATAAAGCCAATATGGTCATATGGCATTCAGCTGTGGGGTACTGCTTGCGTATCAAACATTCAGAAGCTACAGAGAAGACAATCTAAAATTTTACGACTTATTATATGCGCCCCCTGGTATATAAGAAATGAAATTATGGAATGAGATCTAGAAGTTCCCACTATCCAGGAAGAAGTTAAAACATAGAAGTTAAAAATACGTAAACAAACTAGAGGTCCACCCTAACACTCTCATTCGAAAATTATTACAATTTCGCGGGCACCAGAGACTATTTATTATTAATGTATGGGGGGATATCGAAGCAGACCACTTACTTTCTGGGTCCCTTTTCGACCTCCATTTCGCCCCTCAAATTGATTTCAGGGAATCGATCCGTAATCACAACCACCTTACTTTCAATTGAGTCTCGTGCTAGCTCTAGCCTTTACTCTTGACTAAAGTGATTTCAGACTGTCGACTGGTAACTGTCGACACTCTTCCTCATCACGGAGTCTTTTGTAATTGCTAGCATTTGTCTAAGGCTTAGTTCCCCCATGGCATTCACATCTAACAAGTGTCTGCCCGTGGTCTTAAGCCTTATGCTAGCCAGTGCTGGACATTCATACACAATGTGCGCTACCGTCTCAGCCTCTTCCAGGCATAGTCTGCAAGTATCATCTTCTACGACTTTCATCTTAGCCAGATGGTACTTGAAGTTTCCATGTCCTGTCACTAACGCAGTGATCCAGCTTAAAGTAACCCTATTATACCCGAGCACCTTGCTAGCCTTCCTGCCGAGGGGCTCTTTGAGCACCATTAAAGCTTGTCTACATGTGGTATTCTCCCTCCACCTATTCAGGTGTAATGAGTTTACCCATTGAAGAACTTTAGCTCGCACTAGGCCATTCCCCAGGGCAACCCTGGGTTCTGGTCCACAGAAATCCACATCAGATCCCCTTTTTGTTAGTTCGTCTGCTGCTTCATTCCCAGCTGTGCCTATGTGTCCTTTAACCCACATCAACGTCACCTCATTCAACGAGGCACATCTGTTCAGTTTCTGAACACATTCCATTACCAGTTTGGAATATACGTTCACTTTCCTCATGCGTTTTATAACTGACTGATTGTCAAGTGCAATGAGAACCCTTTTCCCATGCACTCGGCTTTCAAGCAAGTGATCCAACGCATGCAGCAACCCAAGCAGTTCTGCCTGGTAAACTGATACGTGAACCAGAGACTAAAAAAAGACTGATACATTGAGCTTGACGGGACGGCTAACACAACCCAATAATAGATAGCATTAAGATTTGAATACAGTAGATTAGTTCTTACGTTGGTAATAATTAATAAATAATATATTAAAACTTATTTTCATTTTCTTTTAGAAAGATTCAATCTAAAATACAGCTTAAAAAAACGTTGAAGTCCAATAGCTGGACGAATTACATTATTGACTGGAACTAATTATGGGGCTTGGAAAGCTCTAACGGAGGCAGTACTTCACAAAAATAGTTTGTTAAATATTGTGTTCGGCTCCGAAAGTAATAAATCGTCCAGAATCATTCACTGAGGCACAAACTCGTGAGCATGAAGAATCAATAAGGACCATGCAGCAATACCTAGATAAGGATATGGATACAAGAGCCCTAGAGGCAGATATCATGATAATGGTAAAATAGTGAAAAAATTCCCTATAAATCTGGTGTTACATTGAAGATACATTCGATTGTAAGTCGATACGGAAAACATTCAAGTTTACCGTATGTTATTAAATATAAATGTGTCTGAAAACCAACTAATATCACAATATTTAATTGATTTCGATGTATGCGTATAATGGAAATGGGGATCGAGATTGATGAAGCCCTTCAAGTAGTTATTTTATTTGATGTGTTACCAGCAAGGCCGCTATGGGTACTGCAAACGAATTTCCAAAATTAGTTGCTTTGAAATCGAGATTGCTGGAAATTGGCGACAAAGAAGAGAGTTGTACAAGTAATTTAGCATTCAAAACGAAGCTTTATGAAAAAGATTGCAAATCTTTTGTTTTGTACGGATTGGTGGATGTAAGTGATGACTGTTTAATTGCTTTTTTAGTCGCCCTAAGAAGAGCCGTTTTGAACTGGTTTTTCTCTTTTTCATTTTAGTGGTGGCGCTCACAAGGAGACTTTCAAAATGCTTTTTCTCTTTTTTAAATTTTGTGGTGGTGATAATAAGCGCCGTTTTAAAAGCTTTTGCCCTTTTTTTTTAATTATTGAAAAAAAAATTTGCTTGTCACATAACCGATTGGAATTCAGCCGGACTGATGTAAATCGTCTCCCGTTTGAAAACAATCACACAAAACACAATTACACTTTTCCTTTTGATTAGATTGAGTTCTTGTCACGTAATCAAATGGAATGCAACAAGAGTTATGTAAGTCGTCCTGTCCTATTAACCTATTAACCAGTGTAGTTGAGTTGTTCGCAGCGTTATGACAGTTATTTTAACCTCAGTATGACGGGATCACGTTGATACCCAAATATTCCACTTGGGTTAACACTGGAATAGTGACATATGTCATTGTTATAGGTGGACAATTTTTCCTTCTGAAAGAAAACGTTACATGAACACATTTCGATGAATTTTCTTGTACTCTGTACTTTGCAGCCAATGTTCCAACTCATTGACATGAGACTTTAGTTTTTCGGATGCACCTCTCGGGTTTTTGCAGTGTCATCTGCAAACAATAATAACAAATAGTGCATGCTTGAACCGTTTTACGCAACTGATAGTCAGTGCATGAACAGCTAAGACATCAAGCAAATATATAGCACTACCTAACTAAAATTATTTTAAATTATATAATATTATAAATACATATTTCTGTACGTTCATGAACATATACATATTTTGTTTCAGGTTTACAAGTTATTTAAGGGTTAATAAAGATGCCTTTAAATGAAAGACAGGTGTATCAAAGCTAACCAAGCTAACAGCGACAATGAGATTGCTCGCGGAGGGCAGTTACCAAAAAGGTGCTCGCAGTGGCCACCATGTGAACCTTTGCAAAACAACAGTAAGTGAGTCTTTCCATGATGTATAGAAGCGATGTATAGCGAGCGCACTGTGTCTAAGAATAATTTCATTTGAAATGGATGAAGCAGAGGAAAATGAAACGAAAACACACTTTTATCGGAAAACAAGTTTCCCTGGCGTAATCGGTTGCATAGATGGAGCACATGTCTCAAATGTACTACCCTCTATTGAAGTTCGTTTCAAATACTTAAACCGAAAAGGATTCCATTCGATTAATGTCATGCTGGTACGTTTGAAAATGATTTTAAATCATTTTTAAAGGCATTACACATTTTGGGTTTGCGATCACAGACTTTGTATTAGGTACATTCAGACGCATGCTGCTGGGTCGAGCCATGAGTTCCTAATATGGAATATAAGTGAGTTAAAGCGCCATTTGAAACAAAAATATGAATATAAATTTGTTTTTTGTTTTGGTGCAAGAGTTAATCGAATTTTCATCAACTTCCAGGATCCGTTGGGACCCTATCTAATAACACCATTTCGTTTGGCACAAGACAGAACACCGGAAAGTAATTTCAATAACTTTCATTCCCGAACTAGAAATGTAGTAGAGCGGTGCATAGGGGGTTTAAAAACAGATTTCGTTGCTTACTTGGATCCAGGCAGCTACATTATAGACCGAGCTTCATGAATTTGTCCGTAATCGCATTAAAATGTCCAGTGATAAGATAAGATAAGCCAGGTATGATCGAGCGGCAAACACTGAGGGATTTACCGAAGGACAAATGGTTCTACTGTTTAATCAACAACGCAAGAAAGGAGGTCCAAAATAAAGATGGTTCAACTTGAACCACTAGCCAAATATGGAAAAGGTGATGTTCAGCCTGTTCGGGACGAAAAGGCTTAAGTGGGCGGCAGTGTTACGAAGTAATAATCGAAGGTGTGTGAAACGACCTATTGTACAAATACGCAATGCTATAAACACAAAGCAAAAACAATTGCCTAGCGGAATTTCCCCGAACCGCGATTCAAAATAGAAACAAAAACAACTTCTACAAAAAGAAAAAGTAAACAAAATATAAACACACACACGAACACATATGCAAGACTACTAAGCCAGCAAACGAAATAAATTATGCCCAATTTCACGTATGTTCGGGACATTTCAAGAAGCGGCCGTGATCTCTATATAAAGGCGCCGTCTATCGCAGAGAGTAGAGTTGACTTTGAGATTTCATAGAGTGAATATCTGTGTGTACACAAAAGAGTGTTAAGTTAACAGTGTAAGTTAGTACTGAAGAGTTGTAAATAGAGTCTTAATTGCCGAATAAAGTTGTGTACTGATAAAATCAATAAGGACTATTTTAATTCTTGCAATTAAACGAACCCTACAAATTAACGTTTATTGTGGTAATAAATGTAGCAATATACTTTCAACTTCAGCTTTCCTTATTTCTAACATAGCTTTTATGTGTTCATCTTTTTTTAATTCTGCTTTCTTTAAGTTCTACTTTATATAAATTTAATTTCTTTTCTTTAGCTTTAGAAATTCTTCTGCTGTATCTTTTTTTTTATTTCGTACAGTTTATTTTTCAGCTCTAAGCATAGTTCTTTTTGCGGTTTTATCTGTTATTTTAATAGCGTTGCTTTTTCTTGGTTATTGGCTTTGTTATTTTTTTCTTCAAAGTTGGAGAACATGTTTCTTCAATTTCATCAATACTGTTGGTAGAAAAACAACCAAAAATTTTGGAAGATCCGCCACCTATTTTCAGCTTTATTGTGAGCGAGTTTTTTTAATTGAATTTAAAATCGGCAGACACCTTCATCCAAACCTCTCTGGAACAGCATGGGGGACCAAGACAATTTAATCTTCGGAAACGGCGTTCCACCTTTATTTAATATGTATGGCCTTTGAACTTTTATTTAAGCTTTTTGCCAATTAAAATACATACATGCATTAGAACATCTCGTTTTATTGAAGTTTATTTTTAACCTTTTTATTTATATTTGATTTTCTGTAAAATTAATAGATTGCAACTTCAGTGTCTATTTTAATGTGAAATAAATGTTCACTTCTAATGGAAAACTACTGCAGGAACACAAAAGTAAAATGTTGAAAAAGTAAACTTGATTATCTCTGGAACACGCCTGTTTAAAAATATTTTTGCATACCTTCAAGTTATTTCCATCCAATGAACTTAATTTTTAATAACTTTGAGTAACGTCGTGAGCAAATATTTTATCGACAATTTTTTACACTTTTGACAAAAATCATGATTTGTTTTTACAAAATGCATTAAAAAAAGATATTTTACAAAATGCATTGAAAAAAGATATTTTACAATATGCATTGAAAAATTAAGAGAAATAAAATTTGAATATGGATTTTTAGAATTAAATGTAGAAGTTCTTTTTTTACTTTGATTATGTTTGCATAAATAAGGTTACTAATAATAGTAAAAATATATAGGTACATATTAAGAAAATAAAATGCTTACATTTTCTATAATGATGATTTTTTTATGCTGACTTGTATCTGCAACAGTATTTTGTATTTACAACAGTTTATTATAAAAGACTGAAAAAAGATTAGTTATTTGTATTTAACTTTTTCCTCTTTATATGGGATTTGTAATATTTGTGCACTGTTTGATTTATTACATCATCGTTATCAAATTTGGCTTCATGAGATTTCTTAAATTTGGCCTGATTTTTCCCACCTTCAAATATACTTGACTGACATATTCTTCGCGAGAGCGATTTAAATTCGATATGGAGTTTTCATTTAATTTAATTATTCTTTTCCTTATCCTTGGGTAATCTGTTTTTATCGAACCATTTTGAAAATGGTCAGACTTGCAACCTGTAGTTGAATGGATCGTGTTGTTATAAAAAGTAATTACCTTATAGATATTTTTACCCACACTATCGCTATCCTTGTCAGGCTCATGTCTGAGCAAACGAATATGTTCGTTCATAGTATTCTAAAGATGAGTTGGATGTGTGGTTATTATTGGAACAACAATGGACTTCTATATCGTTATGTCTTAGGAATTCTGTCAATGGCAAATCTTTGAGACTTAACTCATTGTCGGTTATGATATTCTTAATGTTATCAACAATACTGAGATACCTAATAATATCCCCCTTAAACTCTACCCACGACCTATTCTGAATACTTATTGCCTGAGCAAATTTCGAAAACTTATCAGTTATTTTTAAAAATAATGTTCTTTCTAAACAGTAGAAAACATATATACTATATGTGCTGTCAGAAGTTTCAGTAATATTAAATTTTTGTTTGACCGGTTTCCGATCGTATTTTTCTATATTGCAACTTTTACAATTGTTAATCTGGTGATATATTTTTCTCTTAAGTTGCTCGTAATTTCATTAATACCTCGATGGTTATTTTTTTATACTCAATAAATTCGTGAACATTTTCTTCCAATATATCGTCAATACAAACATTACATTTTGCTATTTTCAAGGTTGAGTTTTCTGAAAAATATTTTGAAACTGTTTCATGAAAAAGTTGTTCGACTAGGTGATCTTTAATAAGAATAGCATTAACTCTCGAAGGATGAAAATGACTAAAACTAATCCCACTTATTATTTTTCTGGTATTTCTAAAAATTCTTTTATTTACCACCCTCAATGATGTTGAATTAGATTTCTCTATAATATTTTGATTCTTATATATGTTAAGTGGAGATTTGCTTATTGATATAATACTTGTTGGATCGTCCTAAATTAAGTTTATCTGTGGATCTATTCTAGACAATGCATCTGCATTTCTATTGTCAACGCCTCACTTAAATCCCATATTTGTATTCTGGCAACTTCAGTCTCCATCTTATTAGTTTCGAATTCGAGGCAAGCCATTGCAATGGTTGGTGGTCAGTCTGAATAACGAATTATCTTCCAAATAAATATGGCCTGACAGCCCATACTACCGCTAACAATTCTTCCTCGGCAGTCCTATAGTTAATTACGTGTTGGTTGAGAGTTCTACTCGCATAGCATATAGGATGATTGTCTTGCGATAATACGGCACCTAGGGCAAAGTTGCTTGCATCAGTGTTTAAAACAAAGTTTTTGTTGAAATCAGTATAAATCAAAATTTTCTTACTAGTAAGAAGTATTTTTAAGGTTCTAACATTTTCGATATAATGCGTATTATTTATATCTACTCTAGCATTCCATTTCAAATAATTTGTCATCGGTTTTCCGATTCTAGAGTAATCCTTTATAAACTTGCGGTAATATCCACTAAGACCTAAAAATTGTTTAGATTGTCCCTGCGTCCTTGGCAAGGGGTAATTATAAACACACTCAACTTTTTCAGGCTGCGTTTTATACCTTGCTGCGTGACAACATGGCCTAAAAAGTCCGTTTCCCTCTTCAAAAACTCATATTTGTTCATTTAAATGTTTAAATTCGCTTTATGAAGTTTATCAAGACGTAATGAGTTCATATGCTCCTGAAGAGAAGTGGAATTAACGATAATGTCATCCTTTTTGATCAGATCACCCAAGGTACCATTCCTAATCCTCTGAAGGGTGGCTAGTGCGGTCTTAAGTCGGAATGACATTCTAATAAGCTCATAGTGACTCCCTTCTACAGTTTTTTCGTTCAGTTTTCTGTAGTCTACAACTAGCCGCCACTTGTTATTCATATAGTACAGAGCACGCTGATTTTGAGGGTCCTATTATTCTATCCGCCAACATCTGAATTTGCACATAAGGATATCAATAATATTTCTATGCACATAGGGTTTTTGAAAATACGGGGATATCACCTCTTGTAATAATTCTTTATAGTCATTCAAAATGATTTTTAAATTGAGTTTTTTTTTCTCATTCAGATATTCTTATTTTATCGATTACTAAATCCTGGTAATTATTTTTAAGAAATTTTCAACTAAATAGTAATTTTCATGAGTTACATGTCAAGAACTATTTTCAGAGAGGTATATTATATTCGGACAGTTAGTTAAAGTTTCCACTTCTACCCTGAAATTCTCGATATTGTAAATACCTTCCGTAATAATTACCTCACCAATATCATTGCTGTGTTCACTGATGTGAATTAGTCCACATTGAACGTTAGGGATAAATTTGAATTTGTGAAAACTTGGAAATAACAAGAAAAAATCTTATTATTTATTATCAGTTCATTATTTTAGTAATCTACAATAGCACTATTTACGAAGCACGTAATTTCCTATAATATATAAAATATAAAAATATTTTCTCATCGTTACCTCCCAACTAAATAAAATAAAATTACTTCGCGATGGATCAATCTGTATCCTTTTCACCTCCTTTAAATTTTTTGTAGACAACTGTAAGAGAAGGAGAAAGAGTCTATCCATAAAGTATTAAGTTCAGCGTGAGAAAAATCATCCTGATACCAACTTTCTTATATCATCTAATAAGAAATATTAATACGGAAATCCAAGCATTGTAAACTGCGTAGAATAAGCAAGCAAAATAACATAGCTCTGAAGGAATTTTAAAAATAATAAAAATTAAAGTGATAAATAAAATAAAAATAAGTAAAAACAAATAAAACTAATGTAATAACTATAGAATAAAAGAAAACAATTGTAAATTAGTGACAGCAATTAGGGGTGAAAGTGGTATTAGATGCGGTGGTGTATGTGATAAAGTTTATCATTTTACAACAAAATGTGCCGGAATAGACCAATATTCTGCACAAATTCTTCAAGAAAAAAACTTTGTGGGCTATATATGTTATGACTGCTTACCACAGATATAACCAGATAAGACACGGCCACCTGGCGATGAAAAAAGTGTTAAAAAAATGTCAAAGGCATCGCTCAGTTAAGCCCTTCATTATTAAAGGACAGTAATATATACTAAATCTATTGGTTTCTCTTTTCTCCAATGGAGTTAAATGCAATTTTGTTTATTTACATTTTGTATAGAAAAATTCATCTACAGCAAGTGGATAGCAACAGCGGAAAACATGTAAGTATAATTTTGTTTTGATAAAATTGTAATTAGTGTACACAAAAATTTTTCAATTTCAGGAGTCGAAAATAATTTATGGGCTGCCCGGAAATTGAAAGGATTCATCGGTTCCCGAAAGATCCGAAAAGGTAAGTTCATTATATGTTACCACTTTTGGCTATTTCGAAGCCGGAATCTAAAAAAATATTATTTTGGATGGAATATATTCTGCCCAAAATGATTTTTGTTCGTCAAACAAAACTAAATAAGTTTCCGGCTTCAGCTCCATCATAACCAATTGGAATTTTTATAAACAGTGAAGTTAATTGGTATTTATCCATTCAATTTTTGTCGCGGTATTTTTTGCTTGTTATGTTTCCAGCGGCATCTTCATCAGTGGCAGTCAATTCGTATACAGGGATGCTGCTGGAAAATTAATATATGTATGTAAATAAAAAGTTCTAAAATTAAAGTGAATAATATATTGAAAAAAGTGCAAGTGCAAAAATAATATCAGAGAAAAAGTGCAAGTGCCAATTTAAACACAAAAGATTAAATATTAATTGGTGACTATATGTACATGTGTAAACAATAAAAAGGTGATGTGAAATGCATTTATAGTGGTTAGTGGCTGTGGTTTATAGGTATCATAATAATGCCTAGAAGAAGCCGCTAATAAGAAATTGAAAAAACCAAGCTGTGAAAGATGTGAAGTGCTGTATGAAATTTAAAGAAGACAGAATATATTATTGCATCCCTCCAAGTAGTACCCGAAATAAGGTAATTAGAAATTTAAGAAATCGGATTGTGCATGGTGTGTATTGCTTGAAATCATATTGGAAATACTATTCGGTTGTTCTAAAAAGAGGTGGAAGTAAGTTAATTTTTTTAATGTTTTTTAATTACATTACTCCTTTTTAAGCAAGACAATAAAATTATTTTTAACTGAAAACCAAATTTTTATTGATTTTTAAAAATTCTTTTTAGCTGTTTTATATATTAGACACTTTTAATATTTAAATTTTCAGCAGTATAAATTTACACAGGTATGGCGATCTCCAGTATTCCTCTGGGAACTTTGTTACCACACATTGCCTGTAAAGAAACACAATTTTTTACATATCTTTTAATAATTGTTTTTTATTTATATTTTCAGGTTTTTCACTATACTCACAGCTGGTTCATTAATTAGCGCTTTAGCGAACGTCAAAGTTGCCATATCTGATTATATCTGTGCTGCTTACAGTACATTCAAAATGTGGATTTTCTACTAGATGAAATTCAAGATGGTGTCAATAAAACTAAACAGAGTTTAATTGAATACAAGAATGAATTTGAATGAATTTGGGAGCGGATATATTTGGATATTGGTCACAATTTTTTGAATAGCGGTATTAAGGACATCATTTTAAAGAATACAAATACAAAATTAAAAGCTAAATTTGATATGTAGGGAAAAACTGAATCAAAAGTTATAGATAAAATTGAGTTAGGACCATTTCTTGCTACCTTATTTTATAAGTCTGTTTTTGAATCTAAGGAGGAGGACTCTCGATTATTTTTGCAACTGTTGGAACGGGTCGAGAAGATTTTTGATCTATAATGGTCAAGGGGCGACTTTTTACACTACGGACACTACGAGTTTCAATTACAAATTTTTTTTTGGGACCAGTCTGCGTAGCTCCACCTCAGATAAAGTCGATCCCTATTTCCAGAAAACTATGCTACTATGGACTAGTAAGTTAAAGCATATAACATCACACATTTGCTTGTATTCTAATAAGCCAATGTATATAGGATGAAGCAAATGCATAGGCGTACACTGTGGAAATACGGATTTTGATTAATAAAAAAGCAGCGAAAAGTTTATCTGAATTTTTTAAAATAATGATTTTTTTCTTGTATCTGTAATATTTTTTTCTATAATACATTTGGCTGTGAAAAGCGCTTTCAACGTTCCCGATAAGTTTTTAAATTAATTTTTTTTTATTGAAGAATGTTATGTGTTTTAGTTTAAAAAAGGTAGTTGTAAAATAAAGTACTTGTTTTGTTAAATTGAAAAATTGTTTATATAATTTTTTTTATCCCCTTAGAAAAGTTATCTTGTATTAAAAAAAGAAATAAATTGTGAGAAAATGTTTTTTTTTTTCATAAAAAAATTGTAAATTTAAACGGGCCAAAATATTCACCTCCGTAGTTAAATGTTAAACAAAACTTTATTTATTTATTTGTAACTTTTATTAAATTTCTGTTATTTTTTTTTTTTAAGGATTTTCCTATCTTAACCAAATTAACTGTTTATAATTCTTTTGATGCGTTTTGTTCTTAAACCCGATAATGAACACAATTCTGTTCTAAATTATTCTTATTTTTATATTCATATAATTATTACAAATGACATGATCATGTGTGCTCGATCATAATTGGCCATTTCTTATTATTAAGTATTTCTTATGCAAAGTAAGAACAGTACCAAGAATGTACTGTACATAAATGTAAGTATGTATACATATGTATGTGGATTTATTACAAATCTCCTGCCCATTCATAAAAGTGTAAAGAAAGCAAAGTTGGGTGTTCAGAATTGTGATCACTTATCTTATTTACATATTGTGTATCAGTAAGTAAGTAGGCAAGATTGTGAATTATTCCGTACACTTAGTAATAAAATATATTAAAACAAAATAAATACACAATATTACTATACGCTTGGTATCAAAAATATATTAAAACATCATACATGGTATTAATATAACGCTTAATAACAAAAATTACGTCAGATAGAGACAACAAGACCGGACATGCAGAATTATTATCACTTCTGTTACTTGCACATTGTATGCAAGCAAGTAGGCAAGATTGTGCAAGCTCGATCGTAACTTCTGTATTGAAAATAAGAAATATTCGAGTACTTAGCAACAAAATTCATATGTATGTATGTTCGTGATATTTTCCAATGCCAGAATTCAGCGAAGACTTTTTACAAGCGACCACTATAAATATTTCTGACTTTAAAATTGCAGTCTCTGCTGTGTATTGTAACTCGATTAATTTGCCAGGTTCCTTGCTACTTTAGACCAAAAGATTTTTGCAGCTGGAGACTACAATGCAAAGCCCACCTGGACTCAATAGCCCTAGAGGGCGGCGGCTGTATAACACCGTTCAAGCTAATAAGCTCGATGTCGTCTCTGGAGGTAAACCCACCCATTGGCCAACAGACTTTAACAAGCTACCAGACCTTATCGATTTTGCTAATGTCAAAAACATAAGACGTGAACAACTTCTAGTCAGTTCATCATACGATTTATCTTCTGAACATTCACATACAGTCATTAGTTTACACGACAGTTTTTCCACATTATTTTTTATCCAAATAAAAACACGAATTGGTTAAAATATAAATGTATGAGCTCTCATCTCAGAACATTTCTTTGAATAACCCGACGGATGTGAAGTATATTACAAACACCGTGACTGTATCAGCCAGATGTGCAACGCCAGCTAAACCAAGAATTAAAAGAAATTCACATCAGTTATCAGCTGATATTCAGACTCTTCTCAGGGAGAAGAGAAGGCTTAGAAGGCAGTGGCAAAATAGTCGTTCTCCAAGCATAAGTCTAAATGACCTAAATGCATTTGCACCTAATGATATAAATAGCTTCACTATTCTAAATATTAATGATACTGTAAATGATCGTATGAACTTTCGGAAATCTTCATTAAAATGTTTAATTGAAAGTATAGATATAAGAAAATCACCCGGACCTGATCGGATTACAGGTTCAATGATAAGAAACTTATCTAATTCAGCTGTGAGAATTTTAGTATTCATATATAATGCCATGTTGCGCGTTGGCTTCTTCCCAAGCTCTTGGAAGATGTTTGAAATTGTTATGATCCCTAAACCAGGAAAGGACTCAAGCCAGATTACATCATACAGACCTATTAGCCTACTCTCAATTTTGTCAAAGGTATTTAAAAAATTAGATGTCTCTGCTTATTGATCAAAATCTTTTGATCTTAATGATCAAAACATTATCTCCGGACATCACCTTGGTTTCCGTGCGAGTTATGGTACTATTTCATAGAATTGTCACCGTTATTAGATCTGCATTTCAAAATATGAATCATGAATGAATGTTATGGGAGTAAAACTATATTCCCATTCCCAACAAATCGGTATCGCAAATATTTTGGGAGTAGAAGTATATGTTGTGAATTATTTTTTCTATTGTGAATTACTTGTCAGCACTTATAAATTGCATTTTTTAAGAAAACAAGTAAAAGTTGAAAAAATGAAGTGTTTATCTCCTTTTTCTGGTAATCGAAGAGGAAAAACAATCCATACAGAGATTACAGCGAAGACATTTGCGCGATGAATCAGATCCGCTGTCGCTACCAGAGACAAAGTATGAATACTGCAGATCCAATTATTTTTGCCTCCAAATCAAACCATTCTTAAAGATTTCAGGAATATTACCGGCTAAGTAAAGATGGATTCAACTATCTTTTGACCATATTGGAAGAAAACTTGCCTCCCTCCGGTAAAATTTTTGCGGTACATCCCGTAGTGAAATTGGCTGGCGCCTTGAGATTTTTGGCAGAAGGCAGCCACCAAAAGGGAGTGGGCAGACAAATTGATGTCGGTTTGGCGCTATCTACATTCAGTGAAGTACTAACAGAAGTATTAACAATATTTGAGAGTGTTTTGTGTCCCGAGTGCATTATGTGGCCAACTACTGACGAGAAAAAGGAGATTGCGAAATGGTTCTACACAAAATACGGAATACCATGGTCATGGGTTGTATAGATGGCACGCATGTAAGGATCATAGCTCCTTCAAAAAACCGCCATATATTCCACAACAGAAAAGGTTTCAATAGTCTGAATGTTGCGATTGTAAGTATTTATGGTATTTAATATTTATTCGAAAAATATTAGGTGGTAGACAATAAGAGAATTCGCTATGTGGACGGCCGTCATGGCGGAGCTACTCATGATGCATCAATTTGGGATACAAGTTTACTCCGGGCTTCCATTGAAGAAAACTACCTAGAAGCACGTACACGATTTTGATTATTAGGTATGCTGTAATTACAATAAGGAGTATTTTGAATAATATATAATTTAGGGAACGCCGGATATCCTTCGGAGCCATGGTTGCTGGTACCTTACATAAATGCCACAGAGGGATCTGTTGAAGCAAAATTTAATGAAGTACATTCGCGCGCTCGTAATCTCGTAGAAGGGACCATCAGTGTTCTTAAAAGCAGATGGCGTTGTTTGCTTGGCGCTCGAGAATTGCCTTACCCACCAAAGAAAAGTGCTAAAATTGTTAATGTATGCAGCCCGCTACATACCATTTGCCTATACTATAAATGCGACACCACACTCCTAGAGACGCCGTTAGATGAAGTGCAAGAACAGGAATATGAAGATGTAGAGCAAGGGGCAAGACTGAGTGAAGCAGAACGAATTCGTACGAGTATTGCAAGCTCACTTTAATATTTTTTATTTATTTTATTTAATCACATTATTTTGTTGTTTTTTTTGTGCATAAATTTATAAATAAAAAAAAATTCAGTATTTTTTAAACTATGGAAAAATTAAATCCAGTTTGCTTCGAAATACCTTATTAAATATAAGAACACAAAACTAAATTCAGTCTTCTCTGAAAGTTAAATCTATAAACAAAAAATTAATTCAGTATCCTCTGAAATATCTTATCAAATACAGGAACAATAATAAACTATAAATAAATAATAATAAACTATATCAAATTGGTCTTTTTGAGGTTTTCTAATCTAATTTCATCAATTTCAATCTGGCGTCTTGTTAATTCCAGATTGTTTTCCGTTTCCAATTTACGAAGGTGTTCTATTTCTCTGTTATGGCGTTTGGTTTCTTCCAGCATATCCTTCTGTGTATCCACCAGTTGCTGCAGTCGCTCCAATTTTTTTCATTCGGTAGTCAATTTCTTTGTAGTGCTTATTAAATAATTTTGTACACTCTTCAATATTTGAACAGATTTTTCTTTGAGTTTGCAACTCCTCCGATAGGACTTCCCTCAGGTCAACTTTAATTTTATTCGGCGTCACTTTCGCAGGTGGAATATTTTCTTTATTTTTTTCCAAAGCTGGATTTGCGCTAGTCGCACAATTTTTTTTTACCATGTCTCGCTCACCAGTCTTCGTCTGCTAACTTTTTTCTTTTTTCATTGCATACTGGGACGCCAAAAACTTCCACTTCTAAGCCCTTTACACTCTCTTCCAGGGATAAGAGATTAATGATAGCCTCTTCATTGGGAGAAAATACATATTCGCGACTTGGACCACTACCAGTTTTGTTGCGATTTTTTTTGTTTTCCGTAAGTTTTTTTTACATGCCGTCTTTGATCAATCCGCACCTGTCCGAAATTTTAAGTTTTTTTTTTTTAATTGAACCAATAATATGCATGTTATATATTCCTACCTTTTTCCACTCCGCTATTGATTTAGTAGGCGGGCCACGGCTGTTCAAAGTTATGTGTAACTCATTCCAAAATTTGGCTACAACTTCTTTTTTTTCCTTTAGAAATCCTCTTGCAAATATAGGGTTTGCAACCATCGCCTCCACCAGACAATTAATTTGTTGTTTGTTGACACTCACGCTCCTTCAATAAAAGAAAAAACATGATTTAAATGAATTCGACCATAAAATACAATTTATGTATAACTTACATTTCCTCTTCTCGTTCCCTTTTACAATTGTTGTGAAATAAAACATGTGAAATAATTCGTGGGAGTAAATATTGGCGATGACATATTTTTTAAGTTTGGGAATTTATTCCCAAAGAAATTGTTATTGATTCACGATAGAAAATAAAAAAATTTGGGAGTTTTTTCATGGGAATAATTATTTGCGATAGGGGTGATTATTTATTTATTATTTATTGACATTTCCCAGGCGTTTGATAAAGTGTGGTATAATGAACTACTCGCGAGAATACCACGAGTTCTTCCTCTAAACTCAAACAAGCTTCTTAAGAGCTATCCGACTGATAAGTTTAAAGTAAGATCAAAAGATCAGTTTTCTAAAAATCTCAGAATCTATGCAGGAATCCCTCAAGGTAGTATACTAGGCCCGCTTTTATACAAAATCTATACATTGGATATGTCAACAAGCCTATCTATATACATCTAATGTAATGATCCAAAGTTTGCATCTGAAAAACTGCAGTCCCAAATTCATGAGCTAGAGGACTGGATAAATATGTGGAGCATTAGGGTAAATCCTTCGAAAGGTGCTAACGTAACGTTTTGTCTCAGGATGCATAATTGTCCCCCAATAACCATAACAAATACCACTGTTCCAGCGGAGAAACACGTTAAATATTTAGGTATCCACCTAAATACACAATCCAACTACACTGGTTAATGGGTCCGAAATCAACCCTGGTTTTGGATTACAATTGCTTTCATACAAATCCGTTATAAAACAAATATTGATATGTGGCATTCAGCTGTGGGGTACTGCTTGTGCATTAAACATGCAGAAGCTACAAAGAATACAGTCAGTATGCGCCCCTTGGTATATAAGAAATTAAAATTTTCATAGAGATCTAGAAGTTCCCACTATCCAAGAAGAAACAAAAACATACTCGTCTAATTACGAAAACAAAATAGTGATTCATTCCAATACCCAAGCGCGCGATTTACTTCAATTTCATGGGCACCAGAGACTAAAAAAACGCACATTGAGCCTGGCGAGACAATTCTCCCTATACAGTAGTAGATAGTTTTTTTTTATTATGTTTTGAATACAATAAATTAGCTATTACTTTGATATAATTAATATATAATATCTTAGAGATACGATTTGAATACTTATTGTAAATTTTTCTTTAAAAGAGGAGATTTAATACAATAAAGATTAAAGTTTAAAAAATCCCTTGTCTAGTTTAGTTTGTAGGCAAATCGGTTTCGGCTATGTGCCAGCATTAGTGTTATTTTTCGTTGTCGGAATGCTCAGTCAAGGATCAAACAATTACTAAAAAATGCAAAAAACACGATACATGCATATGTAAATAGCCTTTATTAACAAAAAATTATTTGTAAATAGAGATCAAAGTCTATGCGATTGCTTTTATACAAATTCGTTAGTTCTCCCACTTTTCTAACATAAACTCCATCTTTAAAAACTCCATTTTTTACCATTTTAACATTTGCTTGGTATTAAAAGGCATTTGAAGTGTTTTATCTTGTTGCTTCTACTTGAATTCCCAAAATAGTTCTTTCGATTTAGATTGAGATTTCGCAGCCTTTTCTTTGTGTTGTTTTTCTTTTTCGTTGAAATCATCGGAATACATATCAAAACTAGGTTCTAATAATGTGGCGCACTCCCTGCTGTTGCTGAGAAAACAATTAATCTTTTTTTCTATAGATTCGTACGTCGTCTGATATATGTCCATATTACCAGTGTTAGATAAAATTTCATTAGCTAATTCAGTAAGTTTTATAATTTTATCTTCATTTTCGTTTTTAATTCCTTGCTTCTTTAATTTCATTCTTTCTACAGAACTCATTTTCACTCTGTTTTTGCCGAGACGAAGTAGAGCGCGTGCGACAGTTTCTCCTTCAACCATATATAACAGCATTTGTTTATACATCCATAACTCGTTATTAATTTCATTACTTTTTACTGCAATCACATCATTTGTGTTGGAATTTTTCGATTTCTTTTCTTTTTCAATCTAATTAAAACAAATAAAAAATAAATAATTAATGCACACATATATATGTAAGTCTAATAACTTATAACGAAAAAGAGCTGTGTATTTAATTTGTTTTTTGATGCAAAAATGTCATTGTAATCAACAAAGGTTGTTTGTTTCTTAACCTTCCTTATTTAATAATATACGATAGATTATTTAAAGTGCTTAGAAGTATCATCGTATGACTTGACCTAATTATTTTTAACTGGCTGAAGTATCAGGAATCAGAGATAATTTTCTTATACCTCTTTGTAAATTCCTAGTAGTCACAACCCTAGATAAGGGCATTTCACAGTATTCTACAAGTATTTTCATTTTGGGGGTGATTATTGCAGAGAGAAATCTAATGAAAATCGTTTTAACAGATAAAAATTCTAAAGTAGAATATTTTCATTACATTGTATGTCTACACAATCCTACTTATAATAAAATGAAAATTACGTACTTGTTAACTTCGAGCAAGCAGCAGAGAAATAAGCCGAAACGATACTTTCGGCGGCGATGGTCGAGCAATTTCGAATAGGCTCTTGGGATTTTCAGCGGCTTAAGATTTTGATAGATTAATTTTTGTAAAAATGTAGCAAAAAGAAGTACAAAAATGTTCAGCACTGGCGTAAATAAAATCAGGTACCGAAAATGAAATTATTTTTGTGAATTTTCAAACAAAAAGGTGGATACAAAAAATTATAGAACAACCTTGGCAGACACACAATTTTTATCGTATTTTTGTTTTTTAACTACGACAGCGCGCTGTCAGCGGCGAATCAGACGACTTGTATATTTGTTCAGTAGATGCTTAAGGTGTTTTCTTCTGTAAAAATGCAACTCTGATAAAAAGAAATATCTCACCATTCAATTTTTAACAGATTACGATAACTTGAATACTAGAATTTCTATCGGATTCATAACATAACACTTTCTCATATTATTTGAATTTTTAACAATATATAAAGTGTGAAAAGCCCTCTTACAATATACATATGTTAAATTAATTTAATCGAAATCAGAATAGACAAAGAACAGGTAAGTTTAACAGCGCAGCTGAGTACTTTTTCTAAACTGATTGGATGTCAAATTCCATATAAAAAATGTTTCGCCACTACTGTTACATTTTTTATATATAAAATTTGACATCCGCAAAGAAGCCCAAACATTTTGAATTCGCACGTGATTCTACCTATTATGAATTTGCTTTGATAGAAACCATTTCAACTTTTCTTTGCCTTAAGTTCAACTAACCAAACCTGGGATTCAAAACGTAATAGAACTTTGACCTACTAAGTCAGGTCGACGAACATTAAAGAGGTCAGAATATTGCTTGCTTATTAATCGAAACGAAACATGTGTAATGTCGCACAGTGGAAGATTATAGGAAATAAGTCTGCAGTTTCTATACGGCAATCGTATTTCGGTGAAACTTTATGTAGTTTTAACCTTGGACCGAGTTTCTTATTTTTGGTACGATTTTAAGACACGATAAACGCAATAAAATAAATGGTATAGGGACAACTGGAACAATATATGGAATCTAAAAATTATTATATAAAACCAATCTGCATTCAAGGAGAACTTTTCCAGTTAACTACACTAAACAGATGGATAAAAATTTAAAAAAAGCATTAATGTTGTTGGACTTCGTATCAGAATTTCAAATTAGAATATTTTTGTGTTCCATATATTTTAGAGCATGACTGACTTTTCAGTAGTTGGATTTTCGCTTTTGAACTTACTTTTTATTTATTACATGCATCCAGTAAGTCACATTTCGTTATTAGCATAATTTCGTTAGAACATATTGAACAACAAAGAATACATTGGGCAAATATATCACACTGCGAAAGTCTGACAATTTCGAATTCAACGTGCGTAGACATATGTATATATAGTATGGTAAGAAATAATTTCCACATTGAAAATAAATAATTTTCTTCAACTTCATTGGCCATAAATTGTAATTTTCTGTTTAATAACAAATCAGCCTTATTATGGTTCGAAGCTGTTACAAAAGACAAAAATATTTAATGATTTTAAAAACAGGCAGGACTATAAAAAATCATAAATTAAAAACATTGGCATATTACCAAAATGAGATTATATATATATAAACTATTATTTTGTGTTTTAAAATAAAACATCAATGTAAAACTGCAATACGCGATGAAACTGGTATAATGTATGAAGAAATTTGCAAAAAGGTTTACCATTGTGCGAAAAAGTGTTCAGGAATTGATCAATATTCTCGAGGAATACTAGAATCTGGTGGCTTCATCGGTTTCATATGTGATTATTGTCTCCAATATATACATAATATAGATAATTGGAGATGTGCAAGAAAATGTAAGCAAAAACAAAGAAAGCTTAGCTGCATACAAAGGAGAGTTAAAGGCAACTTTAAAACAAAACGAACATAAAATTAAAAAAACTTCTTGAGAGGCTATTGAAAAAAGGTATAATGAGAGATTAGGTGAAGCTCAAAAATACTGATTCTAATGTAAAATAGATTAAAAATTTTTACAAAACAATAAATGAACAACAAAAAAAGAACTGTGTGACTCAATTGAAGAAAAAAACTAAGAAATGTGCAATGAAATATAAAAAAACCATAAAGGAAACAAGCGCGAAAACAAGTAAACTGTTATTTTCTGATGCGTTAAAAAGCAATATAGTGATTTCAGACTAAAATAAACAAAAGCCGCTAATTACACTGTGTTAGTCGCAAATTTTAACAAGCTGGGCACCTTGCTGGTAAAGCTAATTCGAGTACGCAAAATTCAATGGCATTATCCGTTTTTCCAAGTTAGCGATTTAAAATTTGTACGCCAAAGTACTATAAAAACGATATTTTTATACTGTTTTGACCATTTTTTTAATTTTAATTTAGAAAAAGGTACGCTAGATGTTTTCTGAAGTTAGAACCTGTGTTAGCAATATTCGCTTTGATTTTAATCAATCTACTTTGATAAAATTTAAATATGGAACATGACAAGAGTAGCATAGCAGTTAAGTGTAAAATTTATTGTATATTTTTGCAAAAATATTATTGTAAAAATTTTCGGCTAATCTTATTCCTAATATTTGGAAAGAAATACTCTCTTTTAAGGTGGTTGTCATGATGATATTTCCCTATAATATCATATTGTTCATCATTGTCTGTATTATCTCTTGTCCAGAGTGTACAGCGTATTAAACGGTAGCTTTGTTATTGGCAAAATATGCGGAAAATACACTTTATATTATACGAAAAACGTCATCATCTGCGTAAATTGCAGCTAGTCTATTTGGCTTAATAAAATTCGTAAATATCTTTGATTATTTTCGTCGTAAGCTGGTGATTTTACTATACTTTTTAATTTATTTTTGAATGGCATGTTAACGGTAACATTCAACTGCGGTTGTGTTTCGAATGGTAACTGGATTACAAATTCATTTAGAGGGTTTTCTGAAATTGGAATGCCGTCGTTTGCCGAGTAATCTGTGCTACCACTAGTACCGAGAATGGAGAAAACCTGGTATATTTAAAAAAAAAACGAGAAAAATATATAAAAATTATATAAAAAAATTAATTATATTAAAAAAATCAGATATAATTTCACAAAACTTCATCTGCAAATTCCGTGAACCTTCAACGGAATATTACAAGTACTAATTGATTAATAAACTCTCAGCACTGATTAACGAAAGAGGCATGCTGATTCTACTACCATTATTGTAAGTTGAACACATTTTCTTTATAATTTTAACTATTGAAGTTAAGTAGATACTTTTTTGGAACGTTTTCTCCAAAAAGATTGAACACAAAATAATTAATGCCAAAAACAAGATCTTCGCCTTAAAACATCCCGAATTTATTTAAAAGTAGAAGTATAGTATCATATTCTGAATCAATAGACACCAATATTATGAATAACGATTTACGTGAGCAATCTGCTTCTGGCACTGTTCCTCCTGCCTCATCAGCATTTGACAGGACGAATGGATGGCTTCCAGTCGTTAATAATACCTGACGCCATCAAACAATTGCCGACAACAGATGGTAACGCTAGGTTACTATATGAGTTCCTTAATAATGATGAAATTCTCTTGCTTATAAGAACAGATAAATCCCCATATGGACAAAATCTTTTAAAGCCTATACTCCTTAACTCCTTCGTAACGGGATTAACCCGCCGTCATGCACATGTATCTGGCCAGATATTTTACGAATTTACCTGTGATTTAAATATATTTCTAATTTAGCTAGGGGTTTGAGTCTCCAGGTACCCTCTACAAATATTGTTAGGTACTGTGTTATGAAAAAACAATATAAAAAAAACAACAAACAAAATTTATGTGGATTTTTTCATACACTCACATTTTGTATGAACAGTACTGTACTTTATTAGTATTTTTCAGTTGCAAAGTGAGTTTTGAAAGGTACAGTCAATAATTTAAGGAAGAATTTTTATTTATTCGAAAAAAAAATGGGCGAAGAAGTACAGTTTGTTTATAATACGCGATTTCGTAGTGGTAATGTGAATTTCCATACACGACTAGCATAAGCATTGGCCAATGAGTTAGAGCGTGAAAGAGTCGCTGAAGAAGTGGTTGCAAATGATGAGATTGATGACTTCCCAAGAGTTGACGACGATATGGATCTAATTTACATGCCAGATGATGGCGATGCCTCAGATGTCGAAAATGATTGGGTTGTCGAAGCAGATGAAGTGTTTGGTAGTGACGACGATGAAGAAATTGACGAACAGAATGCTACCGAAGATTCTTTTCTTGGTAAGGACGGTACTATATGGTGTAAGAATGAACCAAATATTGGAGTTCGTTTACGTCAAACCACCTGGTCCGAAGGAACAAAACAGTGTTCCAATTGAGGTGTTCAAAAAATTGTTCACACCAAATATAACATTTATCATCATTTCTGAAACGAATCGCCATGGTAAAGCTGTAGTCGAGAAGTGGAATGCAGCTAATCCCAGTAAATAACAAAAAGTTTGGACAGATTTGACCGCAACTGAATTAGACGCATTCGTCGGCATTCTTTTGGCAGCTGGTTATTACCACAATAATATGCAAACCACAAAAGCTTTGTGGCAGTCAAATAATGTGCCCATATTCAGAGCAGCCATGTCTTTTAATCGATTCTCTGCACTGGCACGATACATTCGTTTTGGTGATGGTAGAACACGCGCTCAACGATTGCGCGATGACAAAGCTGCACCCATTCGTGACGTTTGGAATTTTTTAAATGAAAATCTTGCCAAAAACTATAGTCCGCATAACAATTGATGAACAACGGTTCCCATATCGCGAAATATGGCATGAACATTTGGTGGGCTTGCGATTCCAAATCTAAATGTCCACTGCAAGGAAAGCTCTATGCCGGTCGACAAGAAGGAGAATATAGTGCCAGCCCTGCAAAATATGGGAACACCCTAACAAAACATGCTCTCGTTAAGTTTATTCCTATATAAATATGTAAACACGCCTACATGTAAAATAAGATAAGTAAATAAATTAAAGAGTTCACTCTCGATTGAATCATTAACCAGAAAGGTTGATTGTGTTTTTATTGTTAAGGTATAGCAAACAACATGGGGACACAACATGGCGACCGTGAGACTTTGCATTTCACTTGGGACTTTTAAATTAAAAATTAGGTTTAATAACTCTCTTTGAAGTGATACAAGTGAAAAATTTTTTTTTTAATAAATACAACAAAAAAATGTGAAGAAATAAGAAAAAAAATGAAAACTTGAAACTTTAACTATTGGAAAAAAACCCGGAAAAATGCTATACAATTAAACTGTGACTTTATATATACGAATACAACAAAATATGTATTGGTTGGTGATAAGAAAAAAAAAAAATTAAAAATTCTTATTTCACATGTGGAATATAAAAAAAATTTATTTAAGAAAAAAGTACAGTTTGTAACAAAAATATAGGATAGAAATGGAAGAAAGAATTATATATTAAACACGCCATAAAACAGTTATGTATATACATATATAAAAAAAAATTTTTTAAGAAGAATTCCCTTAATAAATACATAAAGTAAGTCGAAAAATCAAAAGAAATCAAGTGATGAATAATAATGGAAAAAAAACAACCAAACCGTTAATATGAAAAGAACAAGGAATTAACTGGAGGCATACAAAAATATAAAAATGGAAAAAACAACATAAAACAAAAGTTAAATTAGCATAAACTGAAAGTGTAACATTAAAAATATACGCGCAAAAGATAAACAGAAAATACACAAAAATATATAAAAAGATCAAATATGAAAATTTTTGGAAAAAAAAGAGAAAACAATAAGAAGGGTTATGAAGGTGATTTGCAGGAGACGAAAGCAGATAGATAACTTCAGATCAGCAGCTCGCAGACGATAGCTTCGTAGTGTAAATATGTATATAGCTATAAGTAGATTATAACAATTTTTTTTACATTATATTAATATTAGTATTAGATTATTATATACTTATACATGAAGTCACTATAAAAACTATAATTTGGTCGATTTATATAGATTACTAATAATACATTACAGAAAATTTTCGTTTACAATTGTCTATACATATAATATAGATATATACTATATAAATACATACTATATAAAAACTGTATAAAAACGAGTCTATAAAAGTATATATAAAATTGAAAATTATAAATATGTGAACATACATATCTGTGAAATACACAAAAATAGTGGAATAGTCTAAAATAATACATAAAAAAGCACACGTATATATTTACATACTTTAATTTTTACCTAAAACTTCAAATTAGAAACATAACATATACATTATTATTTACATATAAACACATACTGACATATAATGCATACTTACTTACATATATACATACTTACCTAAATAAACTTAACGAAAAAAAAAACAGTAACGAAAAGATAACAACAAAAACAAAATACTGATAGTTAAATTAGTGGGAATACAGTGTTGCCAAACGTCGTTTTTCATAGATCATGGATCATAGATCATTTTTTAATCGTTGTTGGTTAACATTGGGTGTTTTAACAGAAATATTAGTTTTTAATGAAAACATAAATTTATTTTTCAGGATTTATTACAGTCTGATATCAAATTTAATTTGATTATTAAATGCATGTATTTAGATAATTTTAAATACATTTAAATAATTGTTTGATATCCGTGAAAATTATGACAACACTAAGTTTCAAGTACAAAATAAAAAAAAAAAAATAAGTAAACACTGAAAAAAAATCATATACATATTTGAATCTGTGGAAATGTGGAAAATTTTGAGGAACAGTTTTTTTTCTTTTTTTTAAATCAATATTGTATAAGAATTTTGTGTAGATTTAGGTTGTCCTGATCCTCTATTAATTTTAATAATTTGTGTGCCTCTAGCAGAAGATGATAAACGAGTGACAAAGTTTCTCTACTTTTCAAGTACCGAATTCCATGTAAAAACAATGTACAAATATATGCACATACATATGTACATACTAGGTATGTGACAAAAGCATCATTTTTTTTTGTATAGATTTTAAATGAGTGTCGCGATTAGCGGTAACAATAAGAAACAATTATTTGTGTTTGTTGACCTTATACCAAGTTCATGACTGCAAAAAAGACCTTGTAACTAACTTGCATACAAGTATGTATATACGTATGTATGTAAATGCGTGTGCCTATTAATATTAAGTACATATAAGAAATTGAACCCTTTAACATCAATAATTTTGTAAGCAAATGATGTAGCAAAAGAAAATACAAATTTATTTTAGGTTAGGGTTACCAGTTCAGGTTTTTTTTCCTGCCGTAATTATTAGTTTGGGAAAAAATCCCAAACATTCTCCCCGCCAAGAACCTCGGTTCTTAATTAGAATTAGTGTCGGTTGATATTGGACCCTCATTTGTAGGTAGTCGACAAATTTTCGATATCGGGCGTTTTATATATTTTTTGTTACAGTAAAGTGTAACAACTCGAACCAAACCATCAGGTCCGGGGTGTACATCTTCTACTTTGGCAAGGGGCCATTGACCAGGGACATTTTTCTCATTCAGTAAGAGTACCAAGTCACCAATTTTTATATTATTTACGATTTTGTTCCATTTTGAACGGGACTGAAGTCGGCACAAGTACTCTTTGCTCCATCTATCCCAAAAATGTTGCTTCAAGCGCTCAATTTGCTTCCAACGGCATAGTCGGTTAATGTTTGCATATAATAAGCTTTCTTCTGGTATGCAAACTGTTGGTTCACCAATTAAAAAATGCGCAGGCGTAAGGGCATTGTGATCTTGAGGATCGGTTGACAGTGGGCACAGAGGTCTGGAGTTGAGTATGCTTTCAATCTGTGCAAGAAGCGTACATAATTCCTCATATGTAAGAAGGCGATCATTTATAATACGGCGTAAATGATGTTTGGTTGATTTGACTCCTGCCTCCCATAATCCACCAAAGTGGGGAGAAGCAGGAGGAATGAAATGCCATTTAGTGCCTTGGTTGGCTAATGTTTCAGCAAGGTGTTCAGGAAGCGATAATTTATTTCGTTGATAAATAATTTTGAGTTCCTTACTCGCTCCAACGAAATTTGTTCCACAGTCTGAATACAAATCTGTACAGAGGCCTCTGCGGGAAGTAAAACGGCGAAATGCTGTCAGGAATGCATCAGTGTCAAGACTGGTTACAGCTTCCAAATGGATTGCCTTGGTACACATACATATAAAAAGGCAGATGTATCCAGATGTGTTCTCAAAGATGAATTTTTAATGGTTATGGGACCGGCATAGTCAATTGCACTATGCTTAAAGGCACGAGTAGGCTAAAGGCGAACTGCTGGCAAGTCACCCATCAACTGTTGACATGTTTGTTTTATATTTGAAGCACACAATACACTCTTGTTGGACCCTTTTCGCTAATTCGCGCGCAGATACGATCCAATAATGTCGCGAAACATATGCCTGCATTAGCGTGAGGCTATCATGGCAAGTCTTCTTATGTGCTTCTGAAAAGATTAGTAAAGCAAGAGGATTTTGTTTTGACAATAAAATAGGATGTTTCATGTAGAATGGAATGTCAGCTCGAGATATACGACCACCGACTCTCAAAATTTCTAATTCATCGAGAAAGGGTGCTAATTTTAAAATTCGGCTGGTTGTAGGAAGAGACCTATTTGACCTTAAGCAGTGTATTTCCTCATGAGATGTTACGGCTTGCGTCAATTTAATTAGACGTTGTGTTGCTGCAAGTTTTGTTTTTTAAATTGTCAATATATCTGAGAACATATGATGTCACGCGTATTAATTTAGATAGACTTGAAAATCTCAGGGTAATATCAGGGTAGTCTGTAGATCTACTCGTTGTATTGGCTGTGTATGCAGTAACGTAGTTATTGTAAATTTTATCTTCTGTATAAGATGTTATAGATGAACCAACATCAGTGTTATTTGCAGGGAAAGTAGGCCAGTCATCGCAATCCCTTTTTAGCCAATGGGGACCACTCCACCAGAGCGGATGTTTAACAATTTCTTCTGGGAATAAACCTCGAGAGGCACAATCCGCAGGATTGTCAGCTGAGGGTATGTATCTCCAGTTGTTGACGTCAGAGAGTGTTTGAATTTTCGCCACTCGATTTGCCACGTAGACTTCCAACCGCTTGTTGTAAGACTTGAGTTTTAATTTTGGAAATTATATTGGCCAAAAGTGTAGCAGCACTTAATTCGAGCCTGGGAATCGTTTCGCTTTTTACAGGTGCAACTTTTGTTTTTGATTGTAGCAACTTAACTAATATCTCACCAGAGTCAGCAACCACCCTAGCGCATACAACTGCAGCATAAGCTGTCTGTGATGCATCACTAAACCCATGAAGATCAACAGATGACTTTGGTGTATGTCCCAGCCACCTGGGAATACGTATCTCCTCCAGGCACTTCAATTTGGTTCTAAAGTTGACCCATTCAAGTTCGATATCTGCAGGCAAGGTATCATCCCAATCTAATTTTAATTTCCAGAGCTGCTGAAATATAATTTTGGCTTTAATAGTGGTAAATCAACCTAGAGGGTCAAAAAGTTTTGCAGCATCTGAAAGCAGACTACGTTTAGTAATTGTCTTAGCAAATATAAAGTTAATTGTAAAACAAAAGCTGTCATTATTAATATCCCAATAAAGGCCAAGAGCTTTTGTCATATTTGCTTGGTTAAGTGTAAATAAATCTTTTTTTTTCACGATCTTCCTCTGGAATAAGTTCTAGTAGAGATTTACGGTTGGAATTCTATTTTCGAAGGTGAAATCCGCCCGATTTTAAAAGGGAGCAAAGTTGTTGCTGTAATTTTAAAGCGTCATCAAAATTATCTGCACCCGATATGACGTCATCAACATATGTGTCGGAACGCAGTATTTTACTTGCTTCTGGAAATCTTTTTTCTTCGTCTTTGGCAAGTTGTTGTAGTACTTTGATTGCTAAATAGGGAGCATATGTAGTACCATACGTCACTGTGAGTAAACTATAAATATTTATTTTTCTAGTAGATTTATCTCTCCATAAAATGCATTGCAAGGGCTGATGTTGTTTACAAACATTGATTTGCCTGAAAATTTTTTCTAAATCTGCAGTGAAAGCAATTTTATGTCTTCGCCATCGTGATATAATTATAGACAAATCATTTTGAAGTGCTGGGCCAGCTGATAACTCTTCGTTTATAGAATTCTTAGGGGGTCTATTATTTCGACCATCAAAAACTACACGTAGTTTTGTTGTTGTGCTACTCTCTTTGAGTACACCGTGATGGGGGAAAAAATAAGCGTTCTCCGGTATATCATTAGGTACTCACCAAGTTTTCTCATATGATTAAGAGTTTTATACTCGTTCATAAATTTTGTGTATTCTTCAGCAAACCTTGGTTTGTTTTTTAAATATATTTTCCAGCTGCTTGAATCGCTTAAGTGCGCTGAAATCCGTGTGGGAAAAGGTTGGAAGGGGTTGACCCCGTAGTAAGCTCCTGAAAGGTATATACACTGTGAAACGTCCACAATCGTCTCTGGCATGCGTTTCTTCAAAGAATTTTTCACATAACTGTTCTTCAGAATTAAACTTTTGTTTGTGAAAGAGTTCCTCTTGTTCCCAGAACAGGCGTAGCTGTTTTTCCAATGAACATAGATTTGAAGAAATCGTATTAGCAGGTTCAATTGATCTGGTAGAACCAGAAACCATATAGCCAAACTGAGTTTCTTGTAGAAATAGTCCATTTTCCAGTTTATTCATATTCGACAATAATAGATCGCCATATACATCGTTCCCAAGTAGAAGGTCAATCTTTTCGGACAGCAGAAAATTGGAGTCTGCTAAACGTATTTGTGAGAGGTCTGAAATGAGGCTTAAAGTTAGTTTTGGAGGAACATATTTTGAAACTGTTGGAACAACTAGAGCAGTTACTCTTAACTCAAAATCTCGATTGTACGTAGAATAGAGTTTTAGATCAATGGACTTTTTCACTGTAATGGATTTATTACTCCCAATGCCAGAAATGTCGACATGAGTTTTGTGCTGTGGTATAGGCAGTAGCTGGGCTAATTCTTCGGAAATGAAAGACACCTGAGACCCCTGGTCAACAAGTGCTTTTATATTGTACTTTAATCCATTTATTTTAATAACTACTTTTAAAGTCGCTAGTAACGCTGGACTTATTTGATTTGAATTAGATTGATGCGTACTTACGGTAGTTGTATTAGGAGTTGATGCTAAAGTAGACTGGAAACTCTTGATTTATCGAAGTACTAGGTGTACCACCAGAGCTTGTTATAGGGCTATCAACTGAATAAAACTCGTTATGAACAATAGTGTGATGCGGCTCACCACAGGTGTGGCATCGTGTTAATAATTTACAAGCAGGTTGTAGATGTCCAGTTCGAAGACAGTTTCTACACAATCGATGTCGATTAATAATGTTTTTCTTCTCGGATGACGATATTGTTGCAAACTTGAAACACTTGTATAGTGGATGACGTTTTTTGCAGCACGGGCAGTTTTCATCCACCATAGTAGATACAGCAGTGTGGGCTCGAATGGATTTTGTTGGTTTACGACGATTCTCTTGAATTCTAGCATTGAAATTCTCATTTTTGTTAAAGCGCTGCTCCTTTTGAATACATTCTAGAGCTCGGAAATTTGTTTCTAAAAAGTCAAGCATTTCTTGGATAGGAGGTATGGCTGTATTAGTGATGAGTGATAACTCCCACTCTTTTCGAGTTTGCAGATCCAATTTTTGATGTAATGTAGACTAGTATTGCGTCCCATGTACAGATGTTGATTTGAAGTGCTTTTAGTTGTGACAAGCAGCTGCTAGTTGTATCAAGTAATTTCTGAACAGACTGTACATTACCTGAAATAGGCGGTATTGAAAACAAACGTTGCAAAATTTGATCAACTAGCTTTCTTTTATTATGAAATCTTCTTTCGAGTGCTTCCCATGCATTATCGTAGCTAGAATCAGCTGTTGGGTATTCATTTACAATAGACAACGGCGTACCTGAGCAGGAACTTTGCAGATATAAAAATTTTTGAGTTTTTGTGAGCGAAGGGCTATGATGTACGAGTGATAAAAAGGTATCTCGGTAAGACATCCATTCTAAATAATCACCGGAGAAGGTGGGCAAATTGAGTTTAGGTAGACGAGCACCTGCGATGAATGTTTCATTCCGGCTACCTGAGGCAAAGGTACTTGCGTGGACGGTTGGAGTTTGTGGAGATTCAAATTCAAAAATTAAATCAAGTAAAATTGTTTTAAGCGAATGATATGATTCACAACACATATAATACACATCGGTACTTATATAAGGTACATCTTTTGCAGGCAGAGATTTATCCCTCAAGTAACTTAGAAGCTGATCATGACCATCCTTAAACGCACGGAAATTTTGCTCCAAATACTCTAAGATTGTCTGTACATACCCTTTTGTCTTCGCTTCTCTCGGTTTTGAAGCGAATATTGTGGCCAAACGTTCGATATATTTAAATATTTCGTTTTGTGATTCAATTGCCTCAGCAGTTGATTCCATTTTGTAGTGAATTTAGGCACGAAATTCGATCTAACAAAATAAAAAACGATCAGTAGCACGACGGCAGTATATTCAAACAAGATATAAAAGTTATCCGTAGCACGACGGCAGTACATTCAAACAAGATATAAAAGTTATCCGTAGCACGACGGTAGTAACTTATTTTTAGAAATGTATATGAGACACGTGTCAGCACATGGACTATTCCCGGGTTTCGGCACCAAAAGTTATGTATAAGAATTTTGTGTAGATTTACGTTGTCCTGATCCTCATGATCAGGAATAGTCAAAACAATTCACTTTTAAAGTTATATTTAACTTTATTTATATTAAGATAGGTTTTCTTTTTATTTACATATGTTCGTTTCTATTAATTTTAATAATTTGTGTGCCTCTAGCAGAAGATGATAAACGAGTGACAAAGTTTCTCTACTTTTCAAGTACCGAATTCCATGTAAAAACAATGTACAAATATATGCACATACATATGTACATACTAGGTATGTGACAAAAGCATCATTTTTTTTTGTATAGATTTTAAATGAGTGTCGCGATTAGCGGTAACAATAAGAAACAATTATTTGTGTTTGTTGACCTTATACCAAGTTCATGACTGCAAAAAAGACCTTGTAACTAACTTGCATACAAGTATGTATATACGTATGTATGTAAATGCGTGTGCCTATTAATATTAAGTACATATAAGAAATTGAACCCTTTAACATCAATAATTTTGTAAGCAAATGATGTAGCAAAAGAAAATACAAATTTATTTTAGGTTAGGGTTACCAGTTCAGGTTTTTTTTCCTGCCGTAATTATTAGTTTGGGAAAAAATCCCAAACATTCTCCCCGCCAAGAACCTCGGTTCTTAATTAGAATTAGTGTCGGTTGATATTGGACCCTCATTTGTAGGTAGTCGACAAATTTTTGATATCGGGCGTTTTATATATTTTTTGTTACAGTAAAGTGTAACAACTCGAACCAAACCATCAGGTCCGGGGTGTACATCTTCTACTTTGGCAAGGGGCCATTGACCAGGGACATTTTTCTCATTCAGTAAGAGTACCAAGTCACCAATTTTTATATTATTTACGATTTTGTTCCATTTTGAACGGGACTGAAGTCGGCACAAGTACTCTTTGCTCCATCTATCCCAAAAATGTTGCTTCAAGCGCTCAATTTGCTTCCAACGGCATAGTCGGTTAATGTTTGCATATAATAAGCTTTCTTCTGGTATGCAAACTGTTGGTTCACCAATTAAAAAATGCGCAGGCGTAAGGGCATTGTGATCTTGAGGATCGGTTGACAGTGGGCACAGAGGTCTGGAGTTGAGTATGCTTTCAATCTGTGCAAGAAGCGTACATAATTCCTCATATGTAAGAAGGCGATCATTTATAATACGGCGTAAATGATGTTTGGTTGATTTGACTCCTGCCTCCCATAATCCACCAAAGTGGGGAGAAGCAGGAGGAATGAAATGCCATTTAGTGCCTTGGTTGGCTAATGTTTCAGCAAGGTGTTCAGGAAGCGATAATTTATTTCGTTGATAAATAATTTTGAGTTCCTTACTCGCTCCAACGAAATTTGTTCCACAGTCTGAATACAAATCTGTACAGAGGCCTCTGCGGGAAGTAAAACGGCGAAATGCTGTCAGGAATGCATCAGTGTCAAGACTGGTTACAGCTTCCAAATGGATTGCCTTGGTACACATACATATAAAAAGGCAGATGTATCCAGATGTGTTCTCAAAGATGAATTTTTAATGGTTATGGGACCGGCATAGTCAAGTGCACTATGCTTAAAGGCACGAGTAGGCTAAAGGCGAACTGCTGGCAAGTCACCCATCAACTGTTGACATGTTTGTTTTATATTTGAAGCACACAATACACTCTTGTTGGACCCTTTTCGCTAATTCGCGCGCAGATACGATCCAATAATGTCGCGAAACATATGCCTGCATTAGCGTGAGGCTATCATGGCAAGTCTTCTTATGTGCTTCTGAAAAGATTAGTAAAGCAAGAGGATTTTGTTTTGACAATAAAATAGGATGTTTCATGTAGAATGGAATGTCAGCTCGAGATATACGACCACCGACTCTCAAAATTTCTAATTCATCGAGAAAGGGTGCTAATTTTAAAATTCGGCTGGTTGTAGGAAGAGACCTATTTGACCTTAAGCAGTGTATTTCCTCATGAGATGTTACGGCTTGCGTCAATTTAATTAGACGTTGTGTTGCTGCAAGTTTTGTTTTTTAAATTGTCAATATATCTGAGAACATATGATGTCACGCGTATTAATTTAGATAGACTTGAAAATCTCAGGGTAATATCAGGGTAGTCTGTAGATCTACTCGTTGTATTGGCTGTGTATGCAGTAACGTAGTTATTGTAAATTTTATCTTCTGTATAAGATGTTATAGATGAACCAACATCAGTGTTATTTGCAGGGAAAGTAGGCCAGTCATCGCAATCCCTTTTTAGCCAATGGGGACCACTCCACCAGAGCGGATGTTTAACAATTTCTTCTGGGAATAAACCTCGAGAGGCACAATCCGCAGGATTGTCAGCTGAGGGTATGTATCTCCAGTTGTTGACGTCAGAGAGTGTTTGAATTTTCGCCACTCGATTTGCCACGTAGACTTCCAACCGCTTGTTGTAAGACTTGAGTTTTAATTTTGGAAATTATATTGGCCAAAAGTGTAGCAGCACTTAATTCGAGCCTGGGAATCGTTTCGCTTTTTACAGGTGCAACTTTTGTTTTTGATTGTAGCAACTTAACTAATATCTCACCAGAGTCAGCAACCACCCTAGCGCATACAACTGCAGCATAAGCTGTCTGTGATGCATCACTAAACCCATGAAGATCAACAGATGACTTTGGTGTATGTCCCAGCCACCTGGGAATACGTATCTCCTCCAGGCACTTCAATTTGGTTCTAAAGTTGACCCATTCAAGTTCGATATCTGCAGGCAAGGTATCATCCCAATCTAATTTTAATTTCCAGAGCTGCTGAAATATAATTTTGGCTTTAATAGTGGTAAATCAACCTAGAGGGTCAAAAAGTTTTGCAGCATCTGAAAGCAGACTACGTTTAGTAATTGTCTTAGCAAATATAAAGTTAATTGTAAAACAAAAGCTGTCATTATTAATATCCCAATAAAGGCCAAGAGCTTTTGTCATATTTGCTTGGTTAAGTGTAAATAAATCTTTTTTTTTCACGATCTTCCTCTGGAATAAGTTCTAGTAGAGATTTACGGTTGGAATTCTATTTTCGAAGGTGAAATCCGCCCGATTTTAAAAGGGAGCAAAGTTGTTGCTGTAATTTTAAAGCGTCATCAAAATTATCTGCACCCGATATGACGTCATCAACATATGTGTCGGAACGCAGTATTTTACTTGCTTCTGGAAATCTTTTTTCTTCGTCTTTGGCAAGTTGTTGTAGTACTTTGATTGCTAAATAGGGAGCATATGTAGTACCATACGTCACTGTGAGTAAACTATAAATATTTATTTTTCTAGTAGATTTATCTCTCCATAAAATGCATTGCAAGGGCTGATGTTGTTTACAAACATTGATTTGCCTGAAAATTTTTTCTAAATCTGCAGTGAAAGCAATTTTATGTCTTCGCCATCGTGATATAATTATAGACAAATCATTTTGAAGTGCTGGGCCAGCTGATAACTCTTCGTTTATAGAATTCTTAGGGGGTCTATTATTTCGACCATCAAAAACTACACGTAGTTTTGTTGTTGTGCTACTCTCTTTGAGTACACCGTGATGGGGGAAAAAATAAGCGTTCTCCGGTATATCATTAGGTACTCACCAAGTTTTCTCATATGATTAAGAGTTTTATACTCGTTCATAAATTTTGTGTATTCTTCAGCAAACCTCGGTTTGTTTCTAAATATATTTTCCAGCTGCTTGAATCGCTTAAGTGCGCTGAAATCCGTGTGGGAAAAGGTTGGAAGGGGTTGACCCCGTAGTAAGCTCCTGAAAGGTATATACACTGTGAAACGTCCACAATCGTCTCTGGCATGCGTTTCTTCAAAGAATTTTTCACATAACTGTTCTTCAGAATTAAACTTTTGTTTGTGAAAGAGTTCCTCTTGTTCCCAGAACAGGCGTAGCTGTTTTTCCAATGAACATAGATTTGAAGAAATCGTATTAGCAGGTTCAATTGATCTGGTAGAACCAGAAACCATATAGCCAAACTGAGTTTCTTGTAGAAATAGTCCATTTTCCAGTTTATTCATATTCGACAATAATAGATCGCCATATACATCGTTCCCAAGTAGAAGGTCAATCTTTTCGGACAGCAGAAAATTGGAGTCTGCTAAACGTATTTGTGAGAGGTCTGAAATGAGGCTTAATGTTAGTTTTGGAGGAACATATTTTGAAACTGTTGGAACAACTAGAGCAGTTACTCTTAACTCAAAATCTCGATTGTACGTAGAATAGAGTTTTAGATCAATGGACTTTTTCACTGTAATGGATTTATTACTCCCAATGCCAGAAATGTCGACATGAGTTTTGTGCTGTGGTATAGGCAGTAGCTGGGCTAATTCTTCGGAAATGAAAGACACCTGAGACCCCTGGTCAACAAGTGCTTTTATATTGTACTTTAATCCATTTATTTTAATAACTACTTTTAAAGTCGCTAGTAACGCTGGACTTATTTGATTTGAATTAGATTGATGCGTACTTACGGTAGTTGTATTAGGAGTTGATGCTAAAGTAGACTGTGGAAACTCTTGATTTATCGAAGTACTAGGTGTACCACCAGAGCTTGTTATAGGGCTATCAACTGAATAAAACTCGTTATGAACAATAGTGTGATGCGGCTCACCACAGGTGTGGCATCGTGTTAATAATTTACAAGCAGGTTGTAGATGTCCAGTTCGAAGACAGTTTCTACACAATCGATGTCGATTAATAATGTTTTTCTTCTCGGATGACGATATTGTTGCAAACTTGAAACACTTGTATAGTGGATGACGTTTTTTGCAGCACGGGCAGTTTTCATCCACCATAGTAGATACAGCAGTGTGGGCTCGAATGGATTTTGTTGGTTTACGACGATTCTCTTGAATTCTAGCATTGAAATTCTCATTTTTGTTAAAGCGCTGCTCCTTTTGAATACATTCTAGAGCTCGGAAATTTGTTTCTAAAAAGTCAAGCATTTCTTGGATAGGAGGTATGGCTGTATTAGTGATGAGTGATAACTCCCACTCTTTTCGAGTTTGCAGATCCAATTTTTGATGTAATGTAGACTAGTATTGCGTCCCATGTACAGATGTTGATTTGAAGTGCTTTTAGTTGTGACAAGCAGCTTCTAGTTGTATCAAGTAATTTCTGAACAGACTGTACATTACCTGAAATAGGCGGTATTGAAAACAAACGTTGCAAAATTTGATCAACTAGCTTTCTTTTATTATGAAATCTTCTTTCGAGTGCTTCCCATGCATTATCGTAGCTAGAATCAGCTGTTGGGTATTCATTTACAATAGACAACGGCGTACCTGAGCAGGAACTTTGCAGATATAAAAATTTTTGAGTTTTTGTGAGCGAAGGGCTATGATGTACGAGTGATAAAAAGGTATCTCGGTAAGACATCCATTCTAAATAATCACCGGAGAAGGTGGGCAAATTGAGTTTAGGTAGACGAGCACCTGCGATGAATGTTTCATTCCGGCTACCTGAGGCAAAGGTACTTGCGTGGACGGTTGGAGTTTGTGGAGATTCAAATTCAAAAATTAAATCAAGTAAAATTGTTTTAAGCGAATGATATGATTCACAACACATATAATACACATCGGTACTTATATAAGGTACATCTTTTGCAGGCAGAGATTTATCCCTCAAGTAACTTAGAAGCTGATCATGACCATCCTTAAACGCACGGAAATTTTGCTCCAAATACTCTAAGATTGTCTGTACATACCCTTTTGTCTTCGCTTCTCTCGGTTTTGAAGCGAATATTGTGGCCAAACGTTCGATATATTTAAATATTTCGTTTTGTGATTCAATTGCCTCAGCAGTTGATTCCATTTTGTAGTGAATTTAGGCACGAAATTCGATCTAACAAAATAAAAAACGATCAGTAGCACGACGGCAGTATATTCAAACAAGATATAAAAGTTATCCGTAGCACGACGGCAGTACATTCAAACAAGATATAAAAGTTATCCGTAGCACGACGGTAGTAACTTATTTTTAGAAATGTATATGAGACACGTGTCAGCACATGGACTATTCCCGGGTTTCGGCACCAAAAAATTATGTATAAGAATTTTGTGTAGATTTACGTTGTCCTGATCCTCATGATCAGGAATAGTCAAAACAATTCACTTTTAAAGTTATATTTAACTTTATTTATATTAAGATAGGTTTTCTTTTTATTTACATATGTTCGTTTCTATTAATTTTAATAATTTGTCTGCCTCTAGCAGAAGATGATAAACGAGTGACAAAGTTTCTCTACTTTTCAAGTACCGAATTCCATGTAAAAACAATGTACAAATATATGCACATACATACATACTAGGTATGTGACCAAAGCATAATTTTTTTTGTATAGATTTTAAATGAGTGTCGCGATTAGCGGTAACAATAAGAAACAATTATTTGTGTTTGTTGACCTTATACCAAGTTCATGACTGCAAAAAAGACCTTGTAACTAACTTGCATACAAGTATGTATATACGTATGTATGTAGATGCGTGTGCCTATTAATATTAAGTACATATAAGAAATTGAACCGTTTAACATCAATAATTTTGTAAGCAAATGATGTAGCAAAAGAAAATACAAATTTATTTTAGGTTAGGGTTACCAGTTCAGGTTTTTTTTCCTGCCGTAATTATTAGTTTGGGAAAAAATCCCAAACAAATATAAATTGAGTAACATCTTTCAACATTTCTGAACAAACAGATAATAATTAAATAACGTAGCTTTCATAAATGTCAGAATTCAATAACACAAAGTTTAATGAATTAGTGTTTGAATTTTACAAAATAAAGAAAAGGGTTTTACAAAATAGGCCGTTAACGAGGAACGTTCATAAACTTAACGAATACATTTCACTTTTAATAGAAACTTACAATGCATTATTAGAATATTCAGAACCAAGATATGAACAATTATCATCTGCTAGTAGAAAATCAATTCTTTCAAAAATTAAAAGTTGTCGATTGCTTCTCGTCAAGTGCTTTTCAAAATTAAATTGTAAAATAAAAGTGGCGGAAGGGAAAAACTTATTTTTATTTGTAAATAGAGAACTTGTAGTGGAAAGTGATAGTAGCAGTGAATCGGAAAGTTATCACAGTAAAGTTGAAATTTCTCGAACAATGGCTACAATTGATCAAAAAAGATCATACATTAACATGTGTGCATCTATTATACGAGACAATTACGATGGAAACCCATTGTCTCTACAATAGATGAGATCAAAATTGCTTTAAAGTCAAACATCAAACCGGATAATTCAAAAGTTATCGCGGGGAAAATTTCAGCTCTTACAGTTAAGCATAATAATTATACAGATTTTTCAAAACAGGCAGAGGATCTTGCCGATGCTTTCAAACGTGCTTTAACTGTTGAAGGGATAACAAGGATAAAGCTCATGAGATGGCAGTTGAGCAGACAGTTGCGATGTGCAGATTAAACGCTAAATCGGATTTAGTGAAATCAATTTTGGCATCTTCATCTTTTTCTGATCCGGAAGATGTTATTGCGAAGCTAGTAGTTGAACAAACTGCTGAAATTAAGGAACGTCAAGTTTTGGCAATTAGGAATCAAGGTAGCAACAGAAACAATAGTTCTTATCGAGGTGACAGTTTTACTCGTTATCGTAACAATTTCTATCGTGGCAATAACCGTAGACATTTCATCAGTAATAACAATAAGGATGGTAGAAGGAATAAAAATTTTTCTACGAACTATCAATCGTACAACAACTATCGGTTCAATGGTAGAGGTAGGAATTCACCAAATTCTCGTAATCTAAGGGCTGCAGTGTGGACTTTAAACGTACAGGCCCCTCAACAGCAGATGTTGAGGGAGGAAGACGAAACACAATATCAGAACTAAACAATCAAAATTCCAATAAATCAGTTTACAGTCTAAATCCTAATTACGGCGATTATATAAAACTAAATTGTATTGACGCTAATAAAATTTGTTCGTTTCTTGTTGATTCGCAAGCAGATATCTTTAATAAAAATTTCTTGCTTGAAATCAAATATTTTCTTGAACGAAAATGAAATAATCAATATTACGGGTATTACTTCAAATTCTTTAACTACTTTAGGTACAATTTCACAAGTTTTCCATGTTGTAAGCGACAATTTTAATATACCATCCGAAGGCATATTGGACAAAGATTTCTTGAAGGATAATAAATGCAAAATTAACTATGAAAATATGACAATAACAATCTGTGACAGATATAAAAGATTAATAGTGCCAATATTGCAAGGAACTAAAAATTTTACGTGCATTATCCCTCCAAGGAGTGAAGTTTTTCGGATGTTTAATTTATATGGAATTTCTGAACCAATGTTTATTGATTCACAACAAATTTCCAATGGTGTATTTGTCGGTAAGGGCATCATAGATTCGAATAATCCTGTCGTAAGAATAATAAACACTAATGACGAAACTAAATGCATACGAAATGATAAAATCAAGGCAGAACGTTTACAACATTTTTATATATACTCGATCAACGAAAATGAGATAAACAGTGAACGAATTACTGAATTGGAAAGCATTTTGCAAAATCAAATGCCCGACGAGGTAAAAGATAGCCTTATACCACTCTGTGCGAAATATGCAGATATCTTCTCCTTGAAAAATGACAAAATGACAATTAATAACTTTTACGAGCAAAAGTTCCGTCTAGTTGATCCGTCTCCAGTATATATCAAGAATTATAGGCTTGCTCATTCACAAAAAGATGAAATAAATAGACAAGTGAATAATTTATTATCAAACGGCTTGAGTTTTTCAAATTTCAATAGTCCGCTTATTCTTGTACCCAAAAAAAGTACAAATGATCAAAAATCGCATCGTGGATTATCGTGCTGTCAATAAAAAGCTTATTGCAGACAAGTTTCCATTACCTCGTATCGACGACATTTTGGATAATTTAGGTCGTGCGAAATATTTTTCTATTATAGATTTGTTTTCATGTTTCAGTACAGACAAAGGATCTTTCCGTTGGAAGGTTTTACCTTTCGGATTAAGTGTGGCACCTAATTCATTTGCTAGGATGATGTCCATAGCGTTTTCTGGACTTTCTCCCAACAAAGCTTTTTTATACGTAGACGACATAGTTATAGTAGGTTGTAGCAAACAACACTATTTAAACAATTTAAAGGATGTTTTTGATATTTTGAGGGCACATAGTCTAAAATTGAACCCATATAAATGTAATTTCACCGTTCCGAAGTAACGTTTCTAGGACACAAATGTACCGCTAATGGCCTTTTACCCGACGAGTCAAAAATAGATGCCATAAAAAATTATCCTATCCCAACTGATAAAGACGCAGTGAGACGCTTTGTTGCATTTTCAAACTATTATAGGCACTTTATACCTAACTTTGCCATAATAGCAGCACCTTTAAACCGTGTAACACGAAAAAAATACACCTTGATTGATCATTTGAAATCGATGTTACTATCTCCTAGGATCTTACAATATCCAGACTTTTCAAAGCCTTTCCTCATAACTGTAGACGCTTCTAAACTTGGATGTGGAGCTATATTGAGCCAATCATTCAATGGTAACGACTTACCAATTTATTTTGCTTCAAAATCGTTTAATCAGTCAGAACAAAAAAAGCCGACAAAAGCCATATGTTTATGGTACCGCTTTTACAGATAGGTCGGATCATCGTCCACTTGTTTATCTTTTTAATATTAAAGATCCGTCATCAAAACTTACCCGCATAAGGCTTGAACTCTCAGAGTACAATTTCACCGTAGAGTATATTAAAGGCAAATCAAATGTGGGAGCTGACGCTTTATCGAGAATTACGATAAATGAGTTAAAGAACTACAAAACCAGTCAAGTGCTTAAGATGGAAACGCGTTTAATGTCAAAGAAACAAAACAAAAATATCGAACGGAAAACGTCCCTTGAAAATGAAAAACTTCTCAATTTAAAAATATATGATAAATTTTCCCATAACTTTAATAAGATAGCAAAAATGATAACCGCAATAATTTACAATGAAAGAAATACACAGAATACTAAAGACTTTTGAAATAATTCTGACGGAACCTACCGCTATAGTAAATGACGAAAACGAGAAGATTAAAATAATGCAGATTTATCAAAACGACCCCATATTTGGAGGTCATTGCAGACAGAAAAAGATATACGCAAAAATTCGAACGAAATATTTTTGGAAAAAATGACTCGGGACATAGCAAAATTCGTGAGGAATTGCGCGAAATGTTGTTTAAACAAAGTTAAGCCTACTAACACCGAAAAACTCACCTTAACCCCAACCCCCAACAAAGCATTTGAAATCGTAGTTATTGACACTATAGGTCCATTACCTGTCTTTGGGAATAAATACGCTTTGACAATAATTTGTGATTTATCCAAATATTTAGTGACTGCAGCACTACCAGATAAATCAGCGCAAATTGTTGCTAAAGCAATTTTTGAAAACTTTCTATGGAAAGATGAACATTATAAAATCCGATTTAGGAACTGAGTTCAAAAATGAAATTGTTAGTGAGATATGCAACCTTTTAGATATTGGAATAAAATTTTCCACAAGTTATCACCATGAGACACTTGGCACAGTCAAACGTAGCCATCGCGTTTTTAATGAATATGCTCGAGCTTATTTGAACGAAAATTTATCCGATTGGGATACCTACTTGAAATACTTCACGTTCTACCATAATACTACACCTAACACAGTATTCGACAATAAGTTTACACCTTTCGAACTAGTCTTTGGCAAAAAAGTAACAATGCCTAATGAAATAAATAACAACATAGACCCAATCTACATTATCGACAACTACAGCAATGAAATCAAGTATAGACTACAGAAAAGTAATTTGCTCGCTAAAAAATTGATTGAAAAGCACAAAGCTAGAAGTAAAAAATTCTATGACAGTTTTGCAAAGCCAATAAATATAAAGATCAATGACAAAGTTGTATTAAAAAAGAACCATACAATAAACACAAAAGTATTTATGACGGTCCCTATATTGTCAAGAAAATTGCTGACACTAATGTAACCATTTACAACGAATTAACAAAAAAAAAGAAAAAATTTTACATAAAAACAGAGTGAGAAAATATTAATAAAATATTGTATATTTTACATCATCTTTTCAGTTATTGCATAAATTCATCAAAATTATATTACATACAAGAAACATATATACAATTTTCTGTTGTTATAAATTTACAAAAAAAAAAAATTTAATATTTACAAAAATTAAAAATACATATAGCTGCCTATCTGAAAATAAAAACAAAAACTTTAACATAAGCAAAAAGGGGAAGGAATCCCAATTAAAAATATATTAAATCTAAATACACTTTGTTAACCAATCACATACATGTACTATATATACAGTGCCTCAACTTTTTGATCACGCTAGTCCAAAAATACGGTTTAAATGCTCGTAATTTAAATAAATAGTGGTTATTTTAACATTTTATTCATTATTAAATTTTGAAAAACTACGAATAGCTAATTAACTAAGGAAAAATCGAAAAAGAACAATTATTTATTTGAGTTAATAATATTTAATTAAAAGTTGTCATGTGATCAATTAGTTGTGGGTAATGATTACAGCAAAATATTTTTGTTTTAATATTTTGTGTGACCCCTTTTGGCTGCCAGAACTGCTTGTATACGTTTTGGCATACTATTTACTAAATTTAAACAAACAAGCGGACTAATATTTTTCCACGCATCCTGCACCTCGTTCCACAAATCTTCAAATGTTGATCGTTCCGCGGTTGAATTGGAGAGAGCTCGTTTGACTTCAACCCAGAGGTGCTCGATGGGGTTAAGGTCAGGGGACTGAGGTGGCCAATCGAGAACAACAAATTTGTTTTCTGTTAACCACTCTTTAGCCTTCTTTGACGTGTGCTTTGGGTCGTTATCGTGTTGAAAAATAACGTCCGAAAGCACTTTTTGCCATTTTTCTATACTCCTTTTTAGGCCATGTTCCAAAATTGAAACGTATTGCTCAGAATTCATACGTCCCTCAACTTTAACAACACTCCCAACACCTTCAGCCATCATACAGCCCCATATCATTAAATTTCCTCCACCGAACTTGACAGTTGGCAGAATATGGCGGGCTTTTAGATTTTCGCCAGTTTTTCTCCACACCCATTGCTTTCCGTCTGATTTAAATTTGTTGATTTTGGTTTCATCTGACCAAATTATTCTACTCCAGTCATTAGCAGTAAAGTGTCTATATTTTTTGGCGAAATCCAGACGTAATTTACAATGCCGTTGAGTAAATAAGGGCTTTTTTACTTTTGCACGTCCATGATAATTATTTTTGCGCAATAATTTACGTACAGCTTCTGTAGAAACGTTGACATTAAGATTTTGCCGTAGGTCACGATTTATTTGTTCAGCGTTATCATAAACACCAAAATTTATTTGCCGCAGGATTCGCCTTTCAACAGTTTTATTTAAAATTGGCTTTCTTCCTGGTTTTGTTGTCATTTTTTTTCGAATTTTGGTCACAATTCCCACGGAAATATTTAACTGTTGTGCTATTTGACGATGAGTATGTTTAAGGTTTATTAACCGTTCTATTTCATCTATTAAATTTTCGAAAAATTAACTCCATTTTGTTTTAAATGCAATACATAAAACATTTAACTTTATTTACCTCTTTGCAAGTCTAATAAAAGAATTTGAATAATTAAAGTAAATTTGTTTGTCCAAATTTCGTGTTCTTTCACCACTTTCACACAACTTCACCCACACTCAACTAATTGATCACATTACTGTTTGCAATAAATTGTAAGAATTTTAAAGATAACGGTATAATTCCACAATAAATAATACCCAAAATTTTTGGTACAAATGAGTAAGAACTTTGATAACAAAACGCTTTCAATAAAAGCTTTCGTTTTAAAGCTATAGTTAAGAATACAATTTTTATACAGGTGCGTGATCAAAAAGTTGAGGCACTGTATATGAATACATGTGTGTTAGTACTTATATTAATATTAAGGGAAAAAGGTCATGAAATAAACAAGACTGATCACCTTGCCTATTTTATAACTTTTTAATAAAAGGGAAAGAATAATAGTAACATCCTGAAAAGAATTTCAATACTTATGCTATATAGCTTAGCAAAATTAAGTTAAACTTTTTTTAATAAAAGGGAGGTATAGTGCCAGCCCTGCAAAATAAGGGAACACCCTAACAAAACATGCTCTCGTTAAGTTTATTCCTATATAGATATGTAAACACGCCTACATGTAAAATAAGATAAGTAAATAAATTAAAGAGTTCACTCTCGATTGAATCATTAACCAGAAAGGTTGATTGTGTTTTTATTGTTAAGGTATAGCAAACAACATGGGGACACAACAAGAAGAACGGGAAGTGAATCAAGGTGAAAATGTTTTGATACAACTCGCAAAGCCGTACAGCAATACTGGCCGTACAATTATAGCTGACAACTTTTTTACTACTTTAGAAGGAGTAAAGCGTCTGGCCAGAATTGGCCTGGCATTTGTTGGTACCATTCGCTCCAACAAAAAACGTATTCCTAACGAAATGAGAAGGGATCGTTCTCGTCCTGTTTTGTCATCGTTATTTGGATTCCACGAAAATTTGGTATCAATTTGCAGCTACGTGCCAAAAAAAAAAATAAATGTGTGAACCTACTTTCGACCGTTCATTATACGAAACATTGTGAAGGGGAAGCAATGAAACCCGAAGCAATTTTGTTTTGCAATGAAAATAAAACTGGTGTAGATTGTATGGACCAAATGGTTACACATTTTACTACAAAGCGGTCAACAAGACGATGGACTTTTGCGTTTTTCTGCAACATGTTGGACACCATGGCACTGGCTGCATTTTGTATTTGCAAAGAAGTTGATGGTCTCAATAAAAATAGTGCTAGAAGAAATTTTCTCACTACGTTAGCTGATACATTGGTTCTTCCAAATATTGAAAACCGAATGAACAACATTCACATCATCAAACAGTTCAACACTCGTTTGTCCATGGAATCGTATTTTGGAAGGCCACTAAATGTAAGTTTGATTGATATAACATTTGCCCTTCATTACATCTCATTTTCCTCGTTTTTCTGTTTCATTTTAGATTCCAGTAGTAGTTCCTAGCTCAAGTGGTCCTGTTACTCTACAAAAGAGAAAAAGTTGTCAGCTTTGTAAATTTTGTTTGTTCCCAGTCCTCGAATCCGGTATGCCTACATTCGAAATCAGAGTATATATGTTTAAGTTGCTTACCTGAAGCTGTGTAAGACCTTTTTTTAATTTAGAATTAGTAAAAACTTACTTTATAACTACTCAATTTAATTTAAATGATCTTTATAACAACTATTTTTTTGAAATTAAACACAAAAATAAAATTTTTCTTGTTTTATTTGTCATTAAAATTTGTTTTGCACGGGTAGGTGGTTTAGTATGTACTTACAACAAAAAAATAGAAAATATATATATGTATATATATCTGCCTGGCGTGATAACAATATAACAATGTAATATATCACCAAAATAGCATATTTTTCATATAAATGTACTGAAATACATAGTGTATCTAGCCAGATACATGCGCTACGTACGTGACTATCGGAACATGTGCATGACGGAGAGTTAAAGGATCATTTGGGGGCAACAATTAAGGCTATGAGACCATGCATATTAGTGTAAAGTGGCAACACTTATCAAACAACCACACTTCGGCAGTAATGTTTGTCATCTACACGTGTATTTTCCTGTTCGCAATATCATTTTATATTATTATTAATAAAACTCTACATTTAATGTAATAAAATATATTACATTTCTTGTAAATAAAGTATATTATTTACAATTAGCTGACGCTCTAAATTTCTGCATTAAAAGCAGAATATATACTACAATCAACAGTCTCATGGGTTTCCTAGTAGATATAAACAGAATAGACGAATTAATTACCCATATCAAATGAACCGATTTCATAATAAACCTAATTACAACGGGCATCAGTTCGGGAATACCAATGTTTTTGTACCAAGGTCCCACAAAATACAACTTATAGTGGTGTTCGTAATACCAACCCAAGTAACAATCTTTATAACCAAGAGCGAAAACAAAAAACTTTTAATAACTGACAGTTTAATAATTTCAAACATCGAAAACAGATGCCTCTTAATAATAATATACCTAGGTTACCGCCACTAGAACCTATGGACACATCAAGTGGATTTTCATATTTGAGAAACAGGAATTCTTTCCCGAGTATAAAACATAGCCCAAGCTCTTTAACTAGAAGATATCTAAATATAGAAATTAATAATGTAAACGATGTGAGGGATGAATACGATTTAACTAACGTAGAAGAAGAGGCAAATTGTCAAAGCCTTGCCTTACAAAACCCACAGGATACCTAGCCATGAATAAACATGGATCCAAATTCGGTCACATAAAGATCAGATTTCTAGGTAATAAAGTCCTCAAGTTTCTAATATATACTGGAGCTTCTACTTCGTTCATTAACCAGGAACATGTAAATCAACAACTACATGTTAAATGTAAAGCAACAATTATAAAAACCGTTTTAGGAAAAGTTAATCAAAAAGAAAAACTTTTATTACTATTGCTTAAAGTATAACTATTTCGATGGGCTATTAAGCATTGATTACACTGTGCTACTCGCAAATTTTAACAAGCTGGGCACCTTGCTGGTAAAACCAATTCGAGTACTCAGAATTCAATGGCATTAGCCGTTTTTAAAAGTAAGCGCTCGTATTCGCGATTTAAAATTTGTACGCTAAAGTTCTATAAAAACGTTATTTTTATACTGTTTTATTGTTGTCAAAATTTTCGGCAGTGAAACTAATTGTATCAAAATGGAGCAGCACGTGGATTTTTAATAATTATTGTTATGTTTGCGGAAAACGTACAATTACATACTCTCGGCGGAAAATCGGCTATGATTTTGCAGAATTATATCACCGATACTTTAATCGTCCAGTTTTTCGTAATATGGAGTGGGCTCCAATGATTTGGTCGGGTCCCCAAGTTCATAATTCAGATGATTGTTATGCGTGCTTAAATTTTGTTTCTGGTACAAATAGAAACAAATTACGTACATTTTCATATATAGAAACAAAATACACACAACTACCGTTGCCGCACTCGAAAAATATTCCAATTCCCAGAAGACCAAGTACAACAGAAGAATACTTGGCATCAACATTGAAAATCCCACGGGAGACATTTGTATCAGAATACCAAACATCCAATGTCACTAACAATTGTAATCATTTGGAAATTACACAAAACCCGTTTGGACATTATGCTACGTCGCCTTAAATTTTCACAGCGGCAGTCAATTCTTTTGGCTAAGGAATTGAAACATGTTAACATTCTAGCACCTGATGTTCCCGTATATGGAGCAATCGGTCGTCATTGTCATTATACAAATTTTTTTTAAAGCAATTTATAATAACTCATTCGCATTTTGTGTTGACATCCGCAATTTAATTTTAACAATACATCAAGAGTATAAAGCCGAAGATTGGCGATTGTTCATCGATGCATCTAAAAGCAGCTTAAAGGCAGTACTGCTCTACATGACAAATTCTAAAAATTCAATTCCAATCGCGCTAAGTAATAACACAAAAGAGACTTATTTATCATTGAAAAAAATCCTCGATGTAGCGAAATACAGCGATCATAATTGGAAAATTTGTGCTGATTTAAAAGTTATAACTCTTTTCAGAGGTATGCAATCGGGTTACACTAAGATACACGATATAGTGGTGATCAGTACAACAAACATGACTGGCCTCAACGTGATACAGTTAAATTGCGGAAAAATAACTTTGTTGAAAATCCACTTGCATCAGTTGATAGTTTTGTTACCGCCGCACAGTGGCTGAAAATCGTTTTTCATTGGCCAAAATTCTGTAACTTTCGAACCGATCAAAATATTGAAAATATTATGTTTGTCTAATTTTCCCGAGCTCCAGGTCTTCAATAAAATTTCCTTTATTATAAATTATAATAAATATTAATTTTATTTTATCCAATATTTCGCTACGCCTTTGTGTAGCATCGTCAGGAAATAAAATAAAATTATGTTTTACATACAAACTTCAAAACAAAAATCAAATTGTGAAAATTATTGAAAAAATTTTCCCACATACAATGAAAAATGTTTCAAATTTTCAAAAACACAAATACATACAAATCATAAAAACTAAAAAAATACAAACTAACTTTGAAAATGTGTCAGTTGTAGATATTGAGAAAAATTATAAGAAACGTTAAATATTGGAAATGTTACAAATTTATAAAACACCAATGTCTCAAAGAATTAATTACAAAGCAGATACAAATAATGTCGCTCATATATATAGGCATTTAATACATAAGATTTAATAATAATTATAATTATTTTTTGTGATAATGGAATTTTTTTAATGTTACACTCAAAAAAATTTTTACACACAAAAAAATGCTTACACTAAAAAAAAATAGTAAGATTTTGCTGTTACTACAGAAAAATTGATTATTTTTTCTGTCAAATTTAATAATTTTAAAAAACATTTTAAAAATAAAAACTGCAATAGATTTTAATAGCATTTGTAACAATGGTAGGTTATATTTATTATTATTTTTTTTACTAATTCTATGTTGTTCGTACTTAAATAACAATGAAATGCAATTATAAATATTCATTTGACACAAATATTGATTGCAAATATTCTATATTTTGTTGTGCTATTTCTGTTCTTTAGTAGTTTTTTGGCTTCTTCATCTAAATCCCGATGTTCAACTTTTCATTGATTTCGAATATTGGAGATGAACGGATCTGACGTTGCCAAAAATATATTAAATAGATCTTCATTTGTAGAATTTCGTGAGATTTTTCTAGTATTGTGCTCTTTATAAAATCTGTAATCCTTGTTCCTTTTTTCCTGAGCCTCCTCTGATAGATCTCCAAGTGGCACCAAATGATATGTAATAGTATCTTCTCCATGATAAAGGATTTTGAGAACTGTTGCAGACATATTTCTCTATGGGTAGTTGGTTGTATATATTTTTGCAGTTTCCTTGGCATAATCTCCAAATTGTCTATAGACAATATCTTCAATGCGCGGAAGTACTTCTAGGGTTATTTCAAATCTGAAAATAAGGTTTAAGTCCATTCCTGTTATTTCAGATGCTGTTTCTGGATCTGAAAAGAATCTTCGTGCGGTATTGCCATCATTTGTATTTCCTGACCCTTGTTTTGGCTGATCTATAATCAATCCAATTTTGCGATATTCATCTTGAACATGTTTCTTTTTTGAACTTAACTCTTTGTTGGTTTCATTGTTTCTTATGGATCCTGAAGACCCGAAATACAAATAATAACTGATTTTTAGTATATGTTCCATAAGTCGTATTCTTGCATGTAGTGGTGATAATTCAAATTCATATGCATCGGGATTATCTAATGATTTTGTCGGAACTTGGTTTAATTGGGTTGATGCTGCTTGGCATATAATGCAGCTGGATGCAGCCTTCGTGTTAGTCAAAGCCTGACCTACTTTTCCATCTATCATTGTAAGGACTAATTGGTAGCTTACTTTAATTTGCTGCCCATCTAACTGTAATTGTAATGGATGTAGTGTTGCAATTTGGGCCTTGATATCACTAATTTCTTTGTTAATGGCATCACGATTGTCTTTTTTGAATTCAAATTTGATTGGCCTGCAGCATTTCGTAGAAGATGGTGTCTCGTTTTTTCAAATATCCATTGTTTGCGTTGTACTAGTCGAAGGCTCTGAATCTTCCAAAATCTGTTTCAATCGCAATGGTACAAATGATACCATGAACATATCTGAGTCCGAAATATTTTCACATACAACTTGTTTGTATTGTTTTTGTCCCGACAAACCATCACATCCCCATTTGCAAAAAAGAATTAGCTTTGTGCTTCCATATTTCTTCCTGGTAGCAAGCGTTCGGTTGTATGATCAAGTAGAGATTGTACTTGTACCTCTGCCGAAATTGGTGAGATTGTAATAGTGTCCTTTGATGGCAAACAGTTCATTTTAGCAGCGGTTATGTGATGATATTTGAGCTCTTTTCAATCGCACGCAATCTGAGCTTAATATATTGCTGTTTTGTTAATTTCAAATCCAGAAATAAGGGTAATGCCTCCTTATTTGTGTACTGAATTCGTTTTGTTCTCACTGGACTAGTTTTACTTTTTCAATGATATCCACTTTTGTTAATTGGTTCTCTGATCGTAATTGATGTAGGAAAGATTCTTTTATATTTGTACAACCAACATCGCCTCTTAGATCTACCGCTGCAGTTGTCCAATGATTTGTGTGGTCTTCCAACCTTATCTTGCTTTGCTGTTTCTGCAGCAGCAGTAAGTTGGCCTTTTAACCACTTTTCACTTTTTATATAAAACTTTTGTTTACTGTAGCTAACTTTTTTGTAGCGTTTTTTAGTACGATTACAAAATTAGATAATTGCTCTTGTATTTCGGTGCTACACGAATGTAAGTTTAATTTTATTTTAACGTAACTAAGAACATCTTCCTGGTTTTTATTTCTAAAATACTCTTCGGCCAGTTCTTTATAACTGAAGCTCTCCATATCTTTCTGAATATATTTATTTGTGTCTGTTATGTTTTATCACTTGCAAATATACAGTACAACAAAAATGCCGATACTGACTCGCTACACAAAAAGTCAAGATCTTCGTGTGCCAAAGTCGTAAGGCGCGAAAAAGCTTTATACGAGCAGCGTCTTCGTGCTAAAGTTCTTAGTGCTCCACGGGGTAGTAAGAGCTTTTGGTCTTTCGTTAAAAGAGTAAAGGTTAATGCTAGTTCCTCAGTTCCAACTCTTTTAAAGGACGACAAAGTATTCACTGACCCGGTTGATAAAGCTAACATTTTGGCCGAATTGTTTGCAAGAAATTCTCTCTTGCCGGAAAGCAATCAACCACTGCCCGTGATCGAAAGAGTATCAGTAACTATGCCAAGCATATTCTTTCGAGGCCGTGCCGTGAAAAGGGTTCTTGCGGACCTCAACATAAACAAGTCTCCAGGGCCGGATGGCATCCCTGCACTGGTCTTGAAACAGTGCTCTTCGACGCTAGCGCGTCCATTGGCCAAACTTTTCAGCATATTGTACCATGCTGGCGAATTTCCAATGTGTTGGAAGGTTGCCAATGTAACGCCAATCCCAAAAAAGGGAAGGCCAACAACCCTGAAAATTACCGTCCAATAGCAATTTGTTCGGCGCTTTCCAGGGTTATGGAAAGTATCGTGAATTTCCATCTTGTTAATTACCTGGAGTACAACAACTTACTTCACGACCATCGGTATGGATTTCGTAAAGGGCGCTCTACGGGAGACAATCCTTTCGGAGAGGTGGTGTAGGTCCATACATCATTTTGGCGAAAGTAAGGTGGTAGCTCTAGATATTTTCAAGGCATTTGATAGGGTGTGGCATGGCGCGCTCTTGTCAAAACTTGTTGCTTCATTCTCTCGATTCATATCGAGCTTTCTCAGAGATCGCACTATACGAGTTGTTGTAGATGGGATCTCATCAGACGAATTCAATATTAATTCAGGGGTACCACAGGGCTCCGTTCTTTCTCCTACTCTATTTCTTATCTTCCTAGATGACCTTTTTCGTCAAACTTCCAACCCTATTTATTCTTTTGCAGATGACAGCAACATATGCCATTCTTACTCATTCATCAACAGACCAAGCCTCTTAGAGATTGGGGCCATGAGGCACCGCATGAATGAGTCATTAAATAGTGATCTTGTGACGATCATAGAATGGGGTCGTGCGAATAGGGTCGATTTTAACCCCAATAAGACCCAGTGTTGTATGCTAACACACAGACGCACGACGGAAATTGCTGCTCCATCTGTAGTTATGGGTGGTATAGATATTGAGGAATCAGAAGCTCTGGATGTTCTTGGCATGAAGATTCAATGTGATGTCCGATGGACCCAACACATCTTTCAAGTGTCGAAAGAAGCATTCAAGCATTCCTCAAACGGTGTAAGAATTACTTCACCCCATCTGATCTCCTAACTATCTATACCACTTATATCCGACCGAAAATGGAACACAACTCGCGAGTTACTCGACCGCGTACAGGAGAGGGCGAATGTGCTCATCGGTGACAGTAGGGTTGACTCTTTCGAGCATCGTCGTAATGTGGGGTGTGTTTCGCTGTTCTATCGCTACTACAATGGATTGTGCTCTGATGAAATTAGGGATATTATTCCCGAAACCCGGTCATTCATACGCACCACACGTACTTCATCAAGAGCACATCCATTTGTGGTCGAATGGCCAGTGGATCGCACAACGCACTACAGACAGAATTCGTTCTTTAGCCGGACCATTCGTATGTGGAATAAGCTTCCAGCAGAGGTCTTTCCTCCCACTTTCTCTGTGGAAAAGTTCAAATCAAATGTTAATAAACACTACTCCCTCTGTCCTCCTTCCCATAACCTCTTTTCCTAGTTCTAGCACAATGCATTGCTGGTCCTACCATAAAAAATAAAAAAATATACGTCCGTACACGTGAAGGATTAACTTATTATTGAGTAATCCCTTATCGAATCCGTAGTTTTATACATTTTTAGATACATGGTACTTAAATTCAACAAAACTGCACTTATTATCCAGACCTTAATATCAAGTAAAACTAATTAGTATCTCAATAATATGGGGTTGTTTTTTATCTTTAGTGGTTTAATGTCGCGATTATTATTATAAAATTGTTTATGACTCTTGTTGACCCTAACAGCTGATAACAGGTATATTAGAAAGAGATCATATGTTTACTGTAGAACCTATTGTGATATTTTTATGACTTTTTTGATCAAAACAAAGCCATAACACCCTTTCGCAGGTATTATATTTAATTATTCTAGTTTTACGTAGTCTAAAGTAAAAAAAACATAAACCTTTAGGCGAAAAAGTGAAAATTTAATACACCATTGTATACGAGTAATTATAGGGCTGTTTAAATTATCGTATTTTGAATATTTTTAGAGTAATTTCATTAAAATTAAAAAAGTGTTCTTTCTACCCGCGGGTCGTGGCGGTTGCGTTTCTTGTTCCCTAGAAGTTATATTCCACTAAAGTATAAATTTCAGAAAAATATAGTAGTTTCATAAATATTCCATAACGCCCCTAATATTAAACGCTAGAGCGGTAACCACTTACAACAACTAAAGACTATAATTCTACCAACATTATAAAAATTACCGCAGGCCATTATCGATGATAGCTTGCGAGTAGTAACCATTTATTTTTGACGAAAAACAAATAAAACATTTTTTTCTGAAATTAAAAAACAGCTGAGTTTGACAGCATGCCACGCCCGCAATTATCAACCTAATATGGATATATTAGCTCCAAAAAGGCGTCAACATTTTAAAAATCGGTGACAAAAAAAATTCGACTTTCGGCCAATGAAAAACGATTTTCAGCCACTGTGCGCCGCCACATATAAAACTAGGCATTGTGAAAACCGTTATTAAAGTACTTAATCCAGATGGAAATTCATATAGAAAAAATGCTTACCGCTTTTCATCGTATTAATGTTAAAATGTCTTTAAAGATTTATTGTTTGTCTGACGAGCATGGAGAGCGATTCCATCATGTGACGGCCAGACTTGAACCAAACAGTGGTAAAAAATTGTGTTCGCTGTTAGGTGCCATTTGCTGGAACTTACAAGAAGAATTGCTTGAAACAGAGGAATCATAAAGAAATTATTAAACGATGTGACAATAAAGCACATTTGATAAATTAATAGCAAAATAAAAATTACCGTGTTTTTATAATTTTGTATTGATTTTTCGGGGAAAAAATAGATTTTTGGAGGAAAAATAAGAATGTTATGTAATCTTGTGTTTATTCAACAGATTTAAATTGATTTAAATTTAAAAATTATCCCAAATGTATAAAATTTCCATTTTTTGGTGTACTTTAGCTTACAAATTTTAAATCGCGAATATAGCGAATACGAGCGCTAACTTCTAAAAACGGGTAATGCCATTGAATTTAGCGTACTCGAATTAGCTTAAACAGAAAGGTGCTCAACTTGTTAAAAAAACAGTGTCAAATTCGAGCACAGTGTTATTAAACCGAAGGAAAAACAGGACGTCATAAAAACAAAAGATTTAAGCAAAAAAGTTAACCCAACTAATTATAAAATTGTGAATGTAGAACAAAGAAAAAATGGATCAGTTGTTATTCAGAGTGAAAGTTACGAAGAGAAAAAATTAAAGAAACAATAGAAATTGAAATGGGTGAATGGTATGAAATTATGGTTTCAAATCAAACGGAAATGAAAATTAAATTAACTGAAATGACATTTAAGTTTAAGGAATGTGAGATTATTGAAAAACTGGAAAAACAAAATGATTTTCTTAAAGAAAGCCAGAGGGAAGTAATAAAGCTTTTCGAATATAAAAGAAATGGGCGTACAATATACAACGCGATACTTAATATGGACAACGACTCATACGTAAAGGCAATGACGGCACAAAGAGTTAATATTATATAATAATTATAACTAGGTAGAAATAATGGTGGGAACAAAAGAGCCTGAATTTGTTATACTTTCGGAAACACATTTAACAATAGACGTTAACGAGGAAGAAACACAGATATCTGGGTATAATCAATTTACAAATTCAACAAGGATAGGCGGAGTAATCATTTTAAAAATAAATGAGTTGCATACTTGATGATAGTGGCCTTAAACAGATAATGAACGAATTTACAAGAATAACACAGAACTCGAAAACATTAATTGATTATGTAATAACAAACAACACAAATATATCAGCAAATATTAATATTTCAAACAAAAGTTCAGATCATGAAGCAATAGATATAATAATAAATAGTTCAGAATACAATCACAATGCTTTTAAAGATATTGGATATTTAAATATAATAGATATCAATATAATAAAGAAATATGGAACATTCAACAAATATACATATATAAATAACGACCTAAACAACAACGTCAACTTGTTCGATAAATACCTGGAAGATGCATTTAAAAAACTAATTAAAAGAGACAATTAAAGAAAATTTTAATGTAAATGGTTTAACGAAGAAATAAGACAATTAAAACGGAAAAAATTAATAAATACCAAATAGAAAAATACAAATGAAGCTTGGGCTAGCTATAAAAAAAATACGAAATTTGTATAAAACTAAAATTGAAAATGAAAAAATAATTATTTAAATAACAAAATTAATAATGTTAATGACCAAAAAGAAATGTGGAGGGAAATAAACAGACTAATATTAAAGAAAACACAAAGTGCAATTGAATTAGTAATAGCCGATAATTTTAATAAATATTTTATAAACAGTATTAAAACAATTAGAGATACGATAAATAATGGTCAATATGTCAATAATATACCTGTGATAACCTCTCAGTTTACATTTCGTGCAATATCATTAGAGAAACTAAGAAAATATATAAAAATTTAAAAAATAAGCCGGACTATAATAAAATAGCAAGTAAAAGGATTTTAAATAGTTGGAATATCGTGGGAAAAAAATTGCTAGATATAATAAACATATCTTTAGAGACAGGAGTATTCCCTGAAAATTGGAAAACGTCAATGGTTACACCAATTGAAAAGATTGCAAAAACAAGAAAATGTGAAGAATTTCGACCAATAAACACATTACAGACATGTGAGGAAATAATAGAGAAAGTGGTAAAGGAGCAACTAGAGCAATATATGGAAAGTAATTCAATATTATCAAAGTACCAGTCTGGATTCAGAAGGAAGTATTCATGTGAAACGGCAGTGAACTATTTAATAAACCGATGGAAAAAATCGAAAAAAAAAACAAAAAATAGTGGGAATTTTTCAGGACTTCAAAAGGGCTTTCCAAACAATCGATAGAGATATACTTCTGCAAAAATTACAAAAATACGGCATAGAAATATTAATTTAAAATGGTTTAAATCATACCTTACAAACAAGAAGGAAATTACTAAAGTAAATAACATAGATAAAACGATTATGGAGTACCACAGGGATCGATTTTGGGGGCACTATTATTTATCATTTACACAAATGATATGCGAAACATGTTGAATAAATGTGAAATAATTTTATATGCTGACGATACTCTAATTTTCACAGAAAAAGAATCAGATTACGATTGTTATTACAACCTCACTCACGATATGAACAAGCTTAAACTAAACGAAAATAAAACCAATGTAATGGAAATAAACACGAAAAGCCATATAATTTTTAAAATAAATAATGAAATAATAGAAAAAGTAGACCAAATAAAATTTTAGGTTTTGTTATTGATAAAGACTTACAGTCTTATGCAAAAAAACTTAATACAGGCTGGTAAACCAATGTTAAGCGAAATTCCTTAAAGTATCATGCAAAAACGAATGTTAGCTTAACACGCGTTAAGTAAACCGATGTCAACATCAAATAATTTAAAGTAGCTACCCACCTACTTTAAAGCGATGTTAAATATTTTATTGTTGTGACAAATAAAGTGTTTGCTAAAAAACAAATTTAAATTGTGTGGATATAGGAAATCAAATATGCATACTTTGAATTTAAAGAACAGAATTGGTAAAATTAATATTTATTTTATCATACGTAATTTTGCATTGAGAACGTATAAGCCAATTGCGGAGCTATTATCGGGAACGTATTTATAAAACGAGGATTGGTAGCTTCTCCCTTCCTGATGACCACTTCAGAGGGAAATATCGTTTTTGCAAGGAAAGAGTGAGAACAATTTTAAAACTGATAAAACCGGATATTGAAGTAGACCGCAGGGGGTGTGAAACCTCACCAGAACTGCAAGTTTTGTTAGCTTTACGTCTCTGGGGACGAAGGGAAATATGTAGATAATTCTGTTACAATAAGCTGAATACACTTTTGATTATATTTAGTGTCAAGACGATGCTGGTGACCTTCATGGCCTGTCACAAAGCACGGTCTGTAGAATTTGTGCCAAATTATCTCGGGCTTTAGCGAAACACGCTAGCGAATTTATAAAAATGCCATCTTCTGTTGAAGAAGAAGTGAAATTGGCAAAAGGCTTTAAAGCAATTTGCAATTTTCCAGGAGTCATTGGCGCTATTGACGGCTGCCACATAAAAATAAAAAAAAACTGTTGGGGATGCTGCGCAATATTACATAAGCTGCAAAGGATTCTACTTGCTCAATGTTCAGGTAATTAATGGTGTAAACTTTTACCAAGATTTCATACACTTTTCTTGAAGATCATTTGTGATTCCCAACTGAAGATATTGGACCTTGTGGCAAGGCGGAGAGGTAGCACACACACTGCCGGATATTTATTGAATCGGCAATAAGAGAACGGTTTAAAAACCGGGAATTTCGAGGCCGTTTGCTTGGCTATAAATTAACGCCATACTTATTTACACATCTACTTCGTCTCCAAAATGAAAAGGAGTTGAGATACAATAAGGCGCATATTGCAACCCGAAATACCGTTGAGCGATGTTTTGGTGTTTGGAAGCAGAGGTTTCGATGTTTGCTCGATGGTATGCCCGTAAGCTTTGCAAACGCTAATATATTAATATATGTATGTACATATATATGTAAGCAAAACAATTTGGTTTACTTTTGTTGTTTACTTTTAGTTTTTCTTTAAATTCATGCATACCTACCAACAGAATGTTTGTTATACCAATAATTTCCTCATAGTGATGTATATACAATCAACCGAAGTAAACAAAGCTCGTACTTCATATTATCGATTTAACACCTGAACAAAAAATAGGCGTATTTACTATTTTACATTACTATAAATGTGTTTAGTTTATGTTTTTTATTTTGTATAAATATTCATTTACATCTTAAATAAAGAAAAATGTCATTTTATATTAAAACTATTCAAACTTTAACACAACATTACTAAATATCCGAATATCCGGATGAATTATTAATCGTTGTTGTGCATCGTTAACTATAAAGAGACAATAGAGAATGGTGGTGTTGCCAGTATCATAGTTAACATAGTGTTTTTGCATACTATTTTTTAACATCGGTATGTTAGCGTTAATATCGATGGTAGCTGACATGAACTTCAAACCTCAAATAAGACTTTTTTTTTCATAAGGCTGTTAAAATTTAAACAACATATTGACTATATTTGTAAAAAAAATCAGTAAAAAAATTAGTTTTTTCAAACGAATTAGAAAACAGATTTCAATCATAACTGCAATCCACATATATAACACTATAATCAAACCTCACATGTTGCACAGCGAACCAGATTGAACGGCTACAGAAATTACAGAATAGAGCAATGCGAACCACACTGAAGTGCAACAGATACACACATATTAATTTCATGCTAGAAACAATAATATGGCTCAACATAAAACATTAAAATTTATTCAAAAAATTTAAATCGGTGAAGCCCCAGAATACTTAACGGAACAAATAACATATGTGAGAGGCGCTCAATCGTACCAGTTAAGAAACGTGGACCATTTTAGAATTGAAGAGTATCAACAACTGCAATGCAAAGGTCGCTATTTTATAAAGGCTTACAACTATACAACTCCCTGCCCAATAATGTAAAATTGGAACGTTATATAAATTTATTTAAAAAACATATTGTCTACTATGTAAAACATAATATGTAATTCTGAGAAACTTATAGACAAACTTGAATGTAATAGATTTAAAAAGTATTTGTAATACTAATAAATAAATTATAATAATAATAAAATTGTCAGCGCTTCTTTTGGTATTCAGCCTTATTACGGTTTTCGTATTCGAGCTTTAAATTTCTCGTTTTTACACTTTGGTACCACGTTTCTCGAAAGCTTTAAAAATACAACTCTAACTACCATTCTCGAAATCAAGTGTTAAAAGTTTGAAAAATAGTCGTGTATTTTATTTCATTCGAGAAAAAAATAATTTTCAAGTTAGTGTAAGTATTATTGTTAAAAAGCTTCACGGAAATTATTTTGAAGTAATAGAAATAATTTAAGATTGAAAATAACCACACGGAAGCAGTTTGAAAAAATGGTAGAGTTGCTTGAAAAAGAGCCAGAATTAGCGCAATCGTACCACAATGGTATACACAAAGCGGACACATAGGCAGAATGGGTAGAAATATCAAATAAGCTAAACAGTTTAGTACCACCTTCTCGTACGGGGCCTGCGTGGATGAAAGTGTGAGCGGATTACAAAAATAATTTAAAAAAGAAAATTCTTTAAAATAAAACTGAATGTCGCGCAACGCGTGGAGGCTCAAACAGCCAATATACATTGACACCGGTAGAGGAGGATGCTTCAGCTTTGTTGCAATTGAACAGCATTATTAGTCCCGATGGCGAGGAAATAGGCATCCGTTCTTCTAAAGAAATCGGAAATATTTCTTGTGCTGAAATTGATGAAATACTTGTCCGAAGTATATTCTATTATTTAATACATAAATTTAATGTGTGTGTGTTATTTTATAAACAACATAATTACATACTTACATACATACGTATGTACATATGTACCTTGAATTGGAATAAATAAATTTTAAGTGTTTATATATCATGAATGTATTTTTATTTTAATGTTAAAGGTTCATTGATTACATTATTTTAATTCTTATATTTGAAGCTGTTAAATCTTCAAATTTAGCAAAAAGTTTATTTAACTTTTTTATTCTTCTTGCCGCCAATTTCATTTTATTAATATTGTTTTTGACAGTTTACAACAGGCTCCTTCACAATATTTAACTATTTTTAACATTTTTTGCCACTCTCTTCTTTTTATTCTGTTACAAATTCCTTGCAGTCGAAAATTTCGACAGCCAATACGACAATAGTCCAAGCACGTTTTCGAGAACCGTAATAAATCTGGGGGGTTACTGAGTAATTCGATTCGAAAGCTAAAATTTTTCGATAGCAATTTCCGAATCAAAAGTTAAATCGTACTGCGTAACTCGTTCGAAACGATGACAGAGTTGTATTTTTAAATAAATGGGAAAATATGATAAAGTCGGTAGTACTGCAACTTAATTGTCAAAGTTGGTAAAAATAACCCAAAACAAAAGTAGTGAAAAAAAGGAAGTTTAAATATTATAGTATTCTGTATATTAAATTTTATTTTTTATTGTAATAATGGATTGTGTTTCGTTGTAGATTAAATATGATGATTTAATTCCAGAAAGAGAACAAAATGTAAGATACAATAAATATTATTGTATAAATTATATTAACAGAATGTATCGTTTAGTTTTGTGAAAAACTTCAGACTTAGTAAGGATGCATTTGCATATGTTCTTACTAGCAAAGACGGTGAATTAAAAATAGCACATACACCCATCTTAAATCTGGCAGCCACTCTAAAATTTCTGGCACTAGGTGGGTACGAACACTAAATTGGACAAGATCGGCACCTTAGAATTTCTCAGCAGTCAACTTCTAGTTGCTTGTCAGAAATACGCCATGCTATTGAGAAAACTATTTGCCCCAAGTATATAACGTTAAAAGCATATAAGGTTAAAATATTTTTATAATATGAGTGGAATCCCAGGTGTAATCGGAGCTGTGGATGGCACTCACACATCAATGCTTTTAATATGATTTTTGTAGTCTGCCCAAACCTAAAAGATGTTTGCAAAAATGTTACTCAAAATGCATAGAGCCATATTTAAAGAAATTTGCCTTTTTCCAGCCTTTAACATCAAATGTATTTAAATCTGTGCTCAATTTCTGCCACATATAATTTGATTTATCCTTAGGATCAGGAACGCTAAGTTAACCCTTTGTGAGGTCTGAATGCTTGGACATAAATTGAACCAATTCTTCATACTGCTTTTTATATATACAAGTACTTTTTTTTGAGTATTTCTTTAAAAGCATGCAATATCAAAATCAAAACATTAAAAACTTTTTTATTAAAACCAACATTATTAAGTTTAATTTATGTATTAGACACTTTTTATTTATCTTGAAACGTTCAAATACTTAAATTTTTTACTTCTCTTTTAATTTGTCACTAGCAAAATATCTTTCGAACAATTTCGTAACGCCTTTTCCGTAACTGACGCTTGTTTTCGTACTACATAGTTGACCTTTCGAAAGGGATTTTTGTTTTTCGTAACACAGAGTTGCTCTATAGAAATAGAATTTTATTTTTCGTTAGAGTACAAAAAACTTCCGCACTTTCGTAACAAATTGTACGAAAATCGTTTTGTTATTGGTTTAGAATTTTGTCTTCTGAGGAAAAACGTTACATGATGGATTTACTTTTATTCTGTACTGCTGTCGCCAATCCTTTAACTCGTGAATGTGATACTGAAGTTGTTCAGATGCTACTGTCGCACCGTGGTTCAAAATCAATTTTGATCACCCAAAACCTATATTTTTTCTTGATATAGATTCAGAAAGGAAACATATCAAAACTAAGGTAACCAAAAACTTGGTCACAATATTCGCAGTAAAACCAAAGAATTTATTTTAATTAAAAAACCGAAAGTTTGTCGCATTTGATCTGACATTTGATTTGATACTTGGAAAAATATTATCGATAACTGGCTGCAGTTTTTTTTTTTGATATGTTAGGTAAACTGCTGTTTTTAATAAATGGTATGTGCACACCCTGTACAATTTGTAGTTAGGGTGCTATGTAAAAAATTTTAAACCCCCATATTTCGTAAAGTTTAGTAGTGTATAAATTTTGAAGATCAAAAAATCATCCAGAGAAAGTTGAACGTGTCTTCTTTAAGCCTATATATACTTTTGCAACAGCCATGACCCGCTTGTAGAACACCATTTTTTTTAAATAAAATTATGGTGTAGATTTTTGGAACGATTTTCGGTCAGTCCTTGTCAAGTATGGTTTAGAGACAACCCGGTTTCGGATATGTGTCATCTTCAGTGCCATTTTTGGTTCAGAACGTTTGTCTCCAAACCAAACTTGACAAGGGATGACGGAAATTCGTTCCAAAAATCTGCTTAAATTTAGCTTGAAAACCACGTAAATGCTATTCTATCTGAACAAAATAAAAAGAACAATGGCAAACTTATTTTTATATATCTTTGAAGTAAATAAATAGAGATTAATATTTAAAACCGAATATGGTAAACTCCAAATAAACAATATAAGTACAAGTAGCAGTTAGCAAAACGTTTTATATTTATTTTTCTCCAATTTTGTATAATGAATGGATTTTTGCATATTAGGTTAAACCATGCTTACCTGAAAGAAAATTAAAAAGACGAGAGAAAGAGACCGAGCGGAGGAGTTAATTTTATTCGAAAATTTAGAATTTAAGTAAGTAACGTACAATAGTTTTAATAATTTTATGTTGGACAAATACACTTATTTCAACTTAATAAAAATAGGGAGAGTTTCTGCTATAAGGAATTAACTGAAGAATATTTAAAAACAAAAATGAGGCATAAGGTATACGTTACATTCAAAGATAATTAAAATTAAATTCTTACAACAGTGAAACACAATCGGACTTAACATATCTGCTTTTGTCAAATATTTGAAAAAAAACGCTACAAGTTGCGAAATGGTTACAAAGTGAACTTACAATTTAGACAACTTCGGAAACTATAAGTAAAAACAGTGGCGAAAACTGAAGAATATAAATGAAGAAATCGGATGTGACTTTTAAAGCTAGTTTGCTTTACCAATTACGATCACAAAAACAACTAACGAAATAAATATCATTAAAACAGTTTTTTTGCTAGTCCAGTGAGAACAAATTAAAATTGTTCCAACACCAAACGAAGAAAAGTAGTTCACAAATGAGGAAGCATTATTTCTGGATTTGAAGTTCACAAAACTGCACATAACTACCACACGAATTTCATACAGCCGAAAGGTTGCTACAAACCATTTAAAGAAAAGGAGATGAAATATGGAAACTGCAAGTTAACTGTTTTTGTAAATGAGGATACCATGGATCTTCTGGATAAAAGTGATATAAATAATTTTTGCGTGATGATATTTCGGACACAGATCTGTTCATGGTCTCATTTGTGCCATTACCATTAATAAAGACTTATCATACTAAAAACTTTCGGCCAGCACAATGCAAAGTATATTTGAAAAAATCAAACACCATCCTCTACTAAATACTGCAGACCAATAAAATTTGACAGTCACTAGATAGTACTGATGAATTTGGATTATCACCGCTAAATACAAGAATAAGGTTTATGGAGCACATAATGGAAATCAGCTATGATTTGGACTTCGGATCAGTAAGAAATAACGACACCAACAAAGATCTAAGGAAATTCAAGAAAAATTATGTTCAAGGTGAATTTCACAAACATGAGTTGTTTATAGATCAACCAAAACAAGGATCAGGCAATCTTGATGATAATATTACCGCAAGACGATTACCAAAACTGCATCTAATATAACAGGTGTTGACATTTAGGACTTGTGTGGCAATGGAACACACCCTTTAAGGTGGTTCAGTGCCTCCTAGGATGAGAGATTAGTTGAAGACCATTCCATAATTTTTTTGAGCCACGCCCCTAGATACCGTCGTTTTAGTTATTTGTACACTGCATGGCCATTTAAAGCCCGATCACAACATACGAACGTATAGCATATCGTTGTTGTTAATAAATTGAAAGCGACTTCGACATTGATGGTTTTTCAGTCTCCTTCTTCCCCCCTTAATAACCAATTTACGCAAACCATCGCATAGCCTATGTAATCGTGGCTTTTAATATATCCGTTTTGTAACTACCCAAAAGGACGTCCATTGTTTTTTTTTTTTGCAAATTTTTAAATCAATTCTGGGGGTTATTATGTTATTTGATTCGAGAACCAAAACCTCTGGAACAAATTTCCGATTAGAATGTGAAATTCTATTATCTAATTCGTTCGAATTTACCAAAGAGTTGTATGTAAAAGTATACGAGTAAAAAGTAGGATACCAAGTTTTTATTAATTGTTTGTTTAATTTTATGTCAATATTGTAAAATAAAAGAAAACAAAAATAAACGTAAACTATAAAAAATTATTTGGCAAGGTAATATTGTGAAGGTAGTTCAAGAATTTGCTTTAACTGCAGTCTTTTCTTAACTTAAATTTTATAAAGGGTCATCCAAAAAACGCGCCTACATCTTTCTTTGAAATAAAACACAAACTATTTGCAATTTGTTCAAGCTGTTTTTTTTTTAAAAGTATGATCCATTACAATTATAAGTGGAATAGAATATCATTCAAATCTCCACCATGAATGCGTCTGCAGACATCAATCCGAATATCGAAATTTTCAATGACTTTCCGACATGTTGCTGATGTTATTTCACGAATTGCAACTTGAATGTTGTGCTTTAGATCATTAATTGTTTGTGGCTTGTTAGCATACACTCGGCTTTTCAAAAAACCCTACAAAAAAATCTAATGGTGTTAGATCACATGACTTTGGAGGCCAATTGAAATCAGCATTTCGTGAAATTGCACGTTGAGGAAATTTTGATCGCAAAAGCGTAATGTTTTCTCGAGTTGTGTGACATGTAGCACCGTCTTGCTGGAAATAGACGTCAGACACATCAATATGATTCAACTGTGTACATAAAAAGTCTCTCAACATTGATTGGTATCGGTCAGCATTCACAGTAACAGCATTTCCAGCATCATCTTCGAAGAAAAATGGCCCAATGATTCCATTTGCCCAAAATGCACACCAAACAGTAACTTTTTGTGGGTGTAGAGATTTTTCATGAATAACACGAGGATTTTCATCACCCCAGATACGACAATTTTGCTTATTGACGAATCCATCCATTCTGAAACGAGCTTCGTCACTAAACAAAATTTTGCTTGAAAACAATGGATCTGTTGTTCGTTGTTCAATAATCCAACTAGCGAAATTACGACGTTGTAAATGGTCTCTTTCTTTCAATTCCTGGGTTAATTGAATTTTATAAGCATGTAAATGCAAATCTTTATGCAAAATCCTCCATAAGGAGCCATAAGATATGCCCAATTCTTGCGAACGACGCGAAATTGATGTTGTGGGTTCATTTTCAACACTTTCACCAACAGCAGCAATATTTTCATTTGTGCGTACAGTTTTTGGTCTTCCACTTTTTGGTTTATCAGTAACACAACCAGTTTCTTCGAATTTTTTCACTAATCTTTGAATTGAAGATTGATTTGGCCGATTATTTACACCAAAAAAATCACGAATTTTGCGATGGGTATTTTTCAAAGAACGCCCATTTTCATAATAACTTTGAATGATGTAAACGCGTTTTTGCAATGTGTACCTGTCCATGGTTAAAACTGTACTACCTTCTAATAAAACAAAATGGCTTATGTCATTTGAAAAGATGTCACGTGTAAAAATTATATAGTGCTGACATCTAGGCGTCACATTTGGATGACCCTTTATTATGGAATCTGTTGAAAATAAATGTATAATTGTATAATATGTATAATGTATTCAAGTTTTAGCTCTAGATTATTATTTATTGATTATAACCAATTATTATAACTAACTTGTTGTATACAAATTTTAATACAATATCGCTGATTGGGTTGGGCGAGCCATGTCGCCATGTTCATTTTGCATTTTGTTAGTCTCGGATGCCCATCAAATTGTAGAAAATCCCGTGCCAGACAATTGGGATGGACCTCTTGTTTGTTTACAAATTTGCACGAGTATTTATTTATTCTCGGATAGTGGGAACTTCTAGATCTTCATGGATACTTTCATTTCTTACATATCAATGGGCGCAGACGATAAGTCGTAGCTGAATGTCATACGTCCATATTGATTTCGTAATAGATTTGTATAAAAGAACATTGTATTCCATGATCAGATTTGAGTTGGCACCTATTAACCAGCCTTCAGCCTATCTTCTCACTCGTGAATGTTAGATTGAAGTTGTGCAGATGCTATTGACGGATCTTTATTAACACATATTGTAGCCCTCGTAATCACTTATTTTGCTGATTCTGCTGCAGCTCCCGCAATCACTAAATATTTCAACTTATTTTGTTAATGCACAAGCAATAATAATATTTATGTAGTGACTTGGTTACATTTCTATGTTGTTCTATTATTTAAATTTTTTCATAACTTATCAAAACATAATTTTAATATCAATGAATACATAATTATAAAATTTTTATCAATTAACAAAGTTTAACATATTAAACATCACAATACTCCCCCTCCGGAAAATTAATGTCCAATAAATTGAATATAACCCGTTTTTTTACTTTTGGTAGTGCGCCTGCCATATTTGCACTAATGATTTGTTCTACAAACGCCGGTTTCAATCTATCTATTGTTACTGTCCTAATTTCACCCTCAATTTCAATTCTAAAAAAGTGTTTTATTTTTCTCTAACGCACGCCTCTGTTGCACTCGCACCAGTAGATATTTACAGCTATAGAAGTCTTTGGGTAAATATATATTTGATTTAGAATCCTTATGATGTGACAGATTAGAATGAATATTTTTAAAATATTTCTTTAATGAAGTCAAGATATCAGGATACGCATTATCTGAATGCGGTAAAACCAACTCTCCAGGCAATCGTAAATTCTGACCATATACTAATTCTGAAGGCGTTGACTGTAGATATTCTTTAAAAATAGTTCTTAAACCGAGTACCAGACATCGTACCAGTTCTCTTTATTGTTGCTAGCCATAATGGCCGCCTTTAACTGTCGATGAAATCGCTCTACTGATCTTCTGAATACCCAAATATTTTGTTAGTTCTGTAAAAATCTTCGATGTAAACTGAGCTCCTTGATCAGTAGTTATCTTGAGTGGTACTCCAAATCTATTTATATAATTCCTTAAAAAGGTGCGAGCAACTGTAGAAGCAACAATATCCCTTAGTGGATATGCTTCAGGTCATCTTGTATACCTGTCTATAAGTGTCAAAATATATTTATAACCATTAGATTGTGGTAAGGGACCGACTATGTCCATATGGATGTGTTCAAACCTGCCCTTGGGAATATCTATTTTAAGAACTGGAGATTTAGTGTGCTTATTTATTTTAGATTTCTGATAACTAATACTTAGTTTTGACCACATGTTAATTTCTTTACTCATATTTGGCCAAAAGTACCGCCGTGTAATCATTCGTCGCGTAGCCCTTACACCTGGATGTGATATAAAGTGTAATTTTTCGAATGCTATCCTTCTGAATTTTCGTGGTATGAAAGGACGAGGAATATCTAAAATTAAAGCACGGGATTTCAATTAATTTCAAATTTAAATTGCTTGGATTTTCCGCCAGTATACCATTAAGCTCTTCGTCTCTCTGCTGCTCTTCGAATAAAGCTTTCAAATTCAAATCCGTATTTCCTACTGAATCAACGCTAAATGATCTCGATAAGCAATCGGCCACTGTATTGGCTTCTCCCCGAATATATTGAATATCATTCATAAACTGAGATATATATTCAAGATGCCTTGTCTGTCTAGGACTCCTTTCAGGCTTTGTATCCAACGCACAAGTCAATGGTTTCCGATCTGTATAAACAGTGAAAAGTCTCCCCTCCAACATATATCGAAAATTTTTGATACTCAAATAAATTGCGAGCAATTCTCTATCAAAAGTGCTGTACTTAGTTTCGGAGGCAGATAACTTTTTTGATAAAAATGACAATGGCTCAGCAACATCCCTGCGAATTTGCTGTAAAACCCCTCCAATGGCCGTTTTTGATGCATCTACTGTTAGAGTTAATTTAGCTCGTTTGTCAAAATGACTTAATAACACGCGAGAGGCAAAACATTTTTTAATTTCTTGAAATGATTTTTGAGTCTGACCGTCCCATTTCACTGTCTTATTTTTACTTTTAAGAGCCTCCGTTATCATACTATGTATAGGTAATGATAGCACTGCTAACTTCGGTATATACCTATGATAATAATTTATCATTCCTATGAATTTTTGCATCTGTTTTACTGAAACTGGTCTTTGGTAACTACGTATAGCCAAAACTTTATCTTCCGATGGTCTTATACCTTCCTCGGATATATTATGGCTTAGAAAATCAACTTCTGATACCCCAAAAACACATTTATCTGGTTTAATATTTAAACCGTATTCCTCTAATCTTTCAAACACTGTTCTTAAATGAACCATATGCTCATCCACGTTCCCACTAGCAATTAGCACGTCGTCAATGTAAACAAAAACAAAGTCAAGACCACAAAAAACTTCATTAATAAACCTTTGAAATGTTTGAGCGGAATTCCTTAACCCAAACGGCATCCGTATAAACTCAAACATTCTAAGCGGGGTAGTAATAGCTGTTTTGTAAATGTGTTCTTCTGCCATGGGAATCTGATGATACGCCCGCACTAAATCCAATTTCGAAAATACACGCTTGTTTTTCGCATTAAAATTAATATCGTGTATGTGTGGCAGGGGAATAGTAACAAAGTTCAATCTCCTAAAATCTCCACAAGGACGCCAATCTAATGAATTCTTTTTTGCACCAAATGCAAGGCAGATGCTACGCAAGATTTAGAGGGTCTACAATACCAGATTTAACGAGATAATCGAATTCTACTTTTGCAATCTTTAATTTTATCGGGTCTAAGCGTCTCGGTTTAGTAAAGGGTAGCACACCATTGGTCTCTAATTTATGAACAGTTTTATGTTTAATGGGTTTGTTGTAATCTGGCTCTAATATCAATGCGGGAAATTGTTTCAATAATTTTGTATACTGATTCTCAACTAAAAATATTTTTGGTAAACATATCTTACAATAACGTGAAATGGCGTTGACCGATAAACTTGTCAAAGGGTCAACTAGTGATTTATTCTTAATATCTACCAACAGCCCATACTTATAAAGGAAAGTCAGCCCCGATTATTGGTTTCTCTATGTTAGCGATAAGAAAAACGAAGGGGAATTCGCGACGTAACCCTAAATCAATATTTAACAACTTTTTACCAAAAGTTCGTATGGAAGTACCGTTTGCCGCAGTTAACACTATATCAGAACATTTCTTGCGTATACTATATCTTGATGACGGTAACACAGATATGTCAGCGCCACTGTCTATAAGGAATTTTAATTGGTTTGATTTGTCATAAATAAAAAGGCGACGAGTTGCCAAGTCTACATTTACATTGTCTGTCGCCTCAACAATGGATTTAGTTAGTTTTTTGTACAGCCTTTACATATGAACAAGGCTGCTCACAATTCCTGACTTTACTTTCAAACCTATAATCGAATCTGCATAGCCAATTTTGCTCATTTCATCTGTCTCGTGATCTACTTCTATTGAATTGATTGGATCGAGGCTTATAAAGATCATCATCCATTTGCCTTCTCATTGCAGAACTTCTAAAGAAAGCGTTTGAAAACCTTGAACTATTTATGTCGTTGCAAGTGTCAGATTTTCTATAATTTTCTGAAGATAAGAATTAGACTTTGTCATATCGGTGCAAGACTGATTTAAACAACTTAGAATTATACATAACTTCCCATAAATTGTCAGCTAACTTAATAAGTTCATTAATATCAAACAAATTTGAACCCGTTAGTGCGATGCTTAAATTTTTTGGTAACTTTCTTAACCAAATTTTCTTTAGAATATCAGTACTAAAATCAGATCCTGCTAGTAGAGTCAAGGAACGATAAAATTCTGTTGGCCTTTGATCACCAATCTCTGAGTTAGACAACAACTTATCTAACTTTCTATTCTCACTCATGGTGTCTTTCAATTAGAGTGTTTTTCAAATATTCATAACAATTATTTAAGGGAGGGTTCTTAATGACATCTAGAACTGTAATTATCACTTCTTGAGGCAACGCAGTTACAATATATTCGTATTTTGTCTTACTTTGAGTTATACCCTTTGTTGTGAATTGCATCTCAGCATGGATAAACCATGCTTCTGGGCAACTCGTCCAAAATTGTGGAAGCTTAACTGAAACAGTTGCAACTTTAGAACTACTTTGAGACATTGAATATGATGATGTAGTAGGACAACTTGGATTGTGAGCTAAAAGTACAGCATCACTACTACCTTCTGTTTCTATATTCCCTTCCAAATGTGGTTGGATCTGTATTGTATGATTTATGCGAGAAGGCGAACGTATCATTTTCCGATTAGAGGAGTTTACAATTATATCTCTAATTAATAAAGTTCACAATAGACACAAAAAAATAGCAAATGATTGATTACAGAAATTAACGGTTTTAACTGCCACCGGTAATATTGAAACAAATAAGATTAAAAAAAGTAATAACGATATATGTATGTATATAAATATGATATTTATAAATGCCTGGATATTGATTTTGAATTTCCTGATGGATGAGAATCGCTGTCTGATTATAATCTACAGATATCTGAAATATCAGTCTCCGTCTTATCCTTATTTCAATCTTGGTTGCATCTTCACCATTCCTACAGCCAACTGACCTTTATTGCCTCCATTTTTAGTCTTAGTTTGGTATTAAAGCTGAATTATTAATGTATATAAACCACAGAATACGTTTTTTTTATTTATTTAGTTTTGCTTTATTTGCAAATCATTGGCAGGATCGCCAGTTGTAGCCCTCGTAATCACTTATTTTGCTGATTCTGCTGCAGCTCCCGCAATCACTAAATATTTCAACTTATTTTGTTAATGCACAAGCAATAATAATATTTATGTAGTGACTTGGTTAAATTTCGGTTGTTCTATTATTTCAATTTTTCCATAACTTATCAAAGCATGCTTTTAATATCAATGAATACATGGGCCTGTTCGTAAATGTAGCACTGCGCTGCATATTATGCGCAGTATGTTAAAAAATGCAAACAGTGGCAACACTGCAAATACAACACGGTCGAAAATGCAACACAGCAGTTTATTAGGCGCAAACGACTGCAAATACTAATCAAAAAAATGGCTGATGCAACGGAAAATTAAGTACTTAAATGTATTTTTTCATATTTTTTTAACTTATGTGGAAATGGTCAAAAAATATGTCTTCTGGATATTCTTTTATAACTCTCCAATAATCTAAATAAAATTTTTTTAGTACAACTCCCTTTGTTTACTCTTAAAATTGTTTCTTTTGTAAACACTACATAATCGCACATCACTTGATTTATCATCTAACTCACAAATTAAATTAATTAATAAATTTGTATCAATTAACAAAGTATAACATATTAACCACTACAATATAAATACAGTGTCGTCTGCAAACGTTGACGTATATGTATGTGGGCTTGTTGGCATATCCGCGGTATATGATATATAATAGCGGCCCTAGTAAACTACCTTGAAGTACTACTGTACTGATTTCCCCATTTCTTGAAAGCTGATTTTCTGACCTTACTTTAAACGTTCTTTATGTCAAAAAGCTCTTTAGAAGCTTGTTGGTCTTTTCAAGAAGAACCCGAGCTATTTTAGTGAATGGTCCATCAATGCAGACTTTATACGCTTTGGAAATGTCTATAAATAAAGCTCAACAGTATTGCATTCTTTCAAACGCCGCTCTAATAATGGTAACGATTCATGGCCTTGTTTTATAGTACTATGCCTTGCTCCAAAACCAAACTGATGATCTGGGATAACGTTTTGGTTTCATGTGTCTGTCTAAATTTATGGCGTAAGTTTTTTTTGGCATAAGCTCATTTGCATTTTTATGTGTGGAGAACAACCATTTTCCCTTTGCCTTCTCAATGATGAGCATCTGTATATCTCTCGTTGACTGGTGCGATTTTATTTGAACTGGCGGGTTTGTTGGCGTTTCAGCTCAGGCTGCAGCAGTCGCGACGTCTGTAAAATGATATGCTTGAATATCAGATTGATTTCTCAGTTAAATGTTCAAAGATAAGCGAGAGCCCACATACATTTTATATTTTAACCAAATCGTGTTTTTATTTGGGTAGAAAATTATGCCTTCAGGTTGTGTAAAATAAGAATTGCACGTGACTGATTTGGAAGATAGGTCATAGGATGAATTAGCTAACAGTTGATCGCGTTTGATGTTTTTACTATAGCAAAATAAATAAGGTATGACAACTTATTAAAGTCTGTTGGCCAATAGGTGGGTTTACCGCCAGAAACGTCGCCCAACTTGTTTGCTAAAATTGTATAATACAACAGCCTGCATATAGGACTAAGAAGTCTGAAACCTCAGATATTCATAGAAATCTAGAAGTTCTCACTATCTATGAAGAAGCAAAAACCTACACGTCGAAATACGTAAACATACTATAGGTCCACCCTAATGCTATTGTACGCAAATTATTACAATTCCGAGGGCACCAGAAACTTAAAGACTGATACATTGAGCCTGGCGAGACGGCTCACCCAGCCCAATAAAAGTTTAATAAGATTTGATACAATAGATTAGTTATCACAGTGATAACAATTATTATATAATATGTTAGATAAGATTTTAATGCTTATTGTAATTTCCTTTTAGATTCAATTAAATAAATTTCAAGCTTAAAAAAACATTTTCCACACAGAATACCACGAACACATTTTCCCTGTTATTATTGCTCACTCTATCCCACAGAATATCAGAATACCAAACAATGACATTTGAAAAAGCGTGTAATCAGGTGTCATGCGTTTTTACGTACAAAATTTTAAATTAACCCAATTACATGAAAGAGATAGCTTAATTAGAAACCATAAGGTTTTTTATCTCTCTTATATAATCGAGGTAATGTTGTTGTGAGTTGTCGCGTCTAGTTAGTAGTCTATGCTCTATCCCACAGAATATAAACAGAATACCCAATAATGACATTTGAAAAAGCGTGTAATCAGGTGTCATGCGTTTTTCCGTACAAAATTTTAAATTAACCCGATTACATGAAAGAGATAGCTTAATTAGAAACGATAAGGTTTTTTATCTCTCTTATATAATCGAAGTAATGTTGTTGTGAGTTGTCGCGTCTAGTTAGTAGTCTATGCTCTATCCCACAGAATATAAACAGAATACCCAACAATGACATTAGATAGAGCGTGTAATCAGGTGTTATGCGTTTTTACGTACAAAATTTTAAATTAACGCGATTATATGAAAGAGATAGCTTAATTAGAAACGATAAGGATTTTTTTCTCTCTTATATAATCGAGGCAATGTTGTTGTGATTTGTCGCGTTTAGTTAGTAGTCTATGCTCTCTACATAGGCGAACAAAATTGTGGGGAAAGTCACAAAATGGCTCGACTAGCCAGCAGAGACCTGCGCCGACTAATTTTATCGACGGCGGCTTTCGCGAAATGCTTTCGGCGGCGATTTAAGATCGGCTGCAGCCGACTGAAAATACACTCGCATAATGGGAGCTAATAACCATTTTAAAATTGATTAAAAATTTTTTCAAATTAAGGATTCTGTCTACGTAATGCGCTCATGGGACATATGGGGTCGGCAGTGGCAATCAGACTTAAAACTCAATTCATCATGCTTTGGATAAACTCCTTTTTTAGAAAAATTATTTGGAGCATAAAGGGTATATGCATACTAGCTCTGCTTCTGAGAACAAAATTTAAAAAAAGAACTATGTCTTCGTGCACTATAAGGCATATTAAAAACGCTAAAACTTAACACCTGCGATTTGAAAGAGTATATTTGATGGCTTCCAGGAAATTTTGTAATTTTTTTATAAAAATTTTACTTGGTAAATGCGGATTATTAATCGCTTGAAATTAAGTATTGCTAATATGTATTTTGAATAAACGATTTTTTATTTGGCAATTATTAAGAAAAAATTAAAAAGGGAATTCATGCGTGCAATTACATTAGTATATACGAGATTTCGAGGAAAATCTATTTTATTTTTAGTAAATTTTTATTAAAAAAGAATATACTAGAAGTGCCTGCATGAATTTACAGAAAATTTAAACCTTAAAGCGGGTGTGTTTAAGCCGATTAAAGCCGACAAATTTCAGAGGCGACGGCCGTTAAGACGATTTATCGGCAGCTCGGCGCAGACGGCTTTTAGCCAACCGGCGCAGGTCTCTGCTAGCCAGATATCTGTTCGTCATAGGCAGAGCGCCGGCAGAATAACAAAAAGATATTTTTTTGTAGTTTTGTGTGGAGGATAAGTGTATATGTTCCAGTTACATTTAAGCATAATCCGTTTACCATGGAAATTGTTTACTTGTTCTCAGTATAGTTTATTTAGGGGTTTTAAAAGTCGTCCGCATACACATTTAATTTTGCCTGTATTTTGTTCTTATGGTAGAGCAGCGTTGTGCGACCAATAGAATTGAAGAGACGACGCCAACCCAAATTGAAACTCACGACTTCATTTTCTGATATATGCTATTGATACTTACTTTCACCCAATCAATGTTGTCCAGCCAATCATCTTTGATATCAGTTGATTTATTCCAATGATAATGCCCCTCCTTGTCGAAATGACCTTCTTCCAATTCCTCCCGCAAATTAAAGGGGGTAACATTCACCACGTTGTTTAACCGAGATACACCATCTTCGTCGCCAGCAAAGTCGCCTTCACATACGTAACTTAAAAAATGTGTTATTTGTGAATGAAATATTTTATTTCATTATATTTACTTTTCATGATCGTCACTGTCATCTTCGTCAGAATCCAAGGTATGCTTTTTGTTCCTAACATAGTTGTCGTGTACGTACCAATCGTTTTGGTCACAGCTGGTACATTTTCTTTTTGTCCCCATATTGAAAGATTTAGTGAAACTTTTTCCAAAGCAGTTAATAAAAAGCATGGCAAATTAACAAGCCAACGCATTCAATAATATCTAATTCAAAGCGACATCTGGATATTTTTTTTTTACTTATTTTTAGACTGGATGTGTCCAAAGTAATTAATGTTTACAAATATTGCGTCTTATTGTTTACAAAGCGTTCAATATTTATTATCCCAAGTTATTTAATACACACAATAATAGCTTTTTGTAAAAAACAAAGTCACAGGGTAACCAGAGGTAAAGACTTTGACACACCAAAAATAAAAAACTCAGTTTTTTACTATGGGTTCTGTTAGAAATAGTATAATATAGCATTTTGTGACGAAACACAGGAAAATAAACAAAACAAAAATCTAATGTGAATAAGTGCGAATTTCAAAAAGTAAAATAAAAGTATTGTTAATAAGTTTCATTGTTTGTTTTAATAAAAAAATTATATTAAAAAAATTTAAAATGTGTATACTTACCAAAAAAATGTGTTTTAATAGCACCAAAAATAAACACAGCAAGAAAATCAAAATAAAACTAAGGTTCTGAGGGAACGAGACGGACGGATAGAGAAAAAGATCACTATATTGTCGTTTCACCTCTGTTTACTACTTTGTGACAAAGTGGTGCTGCGTTTGCAAAACAAAAAAAAAACAAAATAAGATTGGAAGTGTAAATTTCTTTCGTGTTCAAAATGATGATCGTAGTAGTAAGTGAAGCTAAATTACGGAATGGAATTCTCTCTGCACGCAATATACTTTAATTCGCCTCGAAAACATGCAAAATAGTTCTGTTATATTAACACCTATACATAACAGGGATAGCATATGTTGTTGCATTTTATATAACTATCCCATTCATATAATGAGAATGCATTTTCTATGCCGCTACCCAGGTTATTAACATTCTTCATTTCTTCTCTACTAATGTTGTGTTTATCTGTAAGCATAACCCAACACTAAAGACAAGAAGAATATGAAAATGAATATTTCTCAATTTTTAAGGTGATAATAAGTGTACTATTCGTTTCGTTCCCACAGAACCCTAGTTGTTTTTTATATTTACTTTAATTTTCTGAAAAACAAATTTTTATGAAAATTCAAGGGCGGAAAAATTTGTATTTATTGTTCTGAATGTATATTTAAATTAACTTCATACACTTTTCATTGCTTATTATATTATATGTAAAAAAAAACATAGATAGTGATAAATTTTCACCGCATTTATGGAACAACAATCCACCTGAAATTTTTGGTTTTCTGTAGATGTATAACAAAGCACATGCAATTCATCACATTTAAAATTAGGTTAATATTTGTTTTATTAAATAATAAGGAAATAAGGAAATTTATTAACACTTATTTATTTGACTTTTTAATATATGCATTTATCAACAAGATTAGATATTTGTTTTATTGAATTTCCTATATTTCGTCACGAAATGCTACGTTTGTCTCTTTCTAACAGAGACTAGGGTAAAACATGAGCTTTTTATTTTCTTATGTGTCAATATATATATATAAGTATATATATATATATATATATATATATAAAGTTGGTGAATTACAATACTGCATGTTATTCTATTTATAATTATACTAGCTGGGCCCGGACCGCGTCGCTGGCACCAAGTTTTTCTTTTATTTTAAACTGCCTCTCGAAGAAAATCAAAATCAGTGATTTTAGTTATTAATAATAGAAAAAAATGTTTTATTCAAAAATCCAAAAATCAAAATTGTAATAACACACACAGTTTATGCGTTTTTCATATTTTATATACATATTTTAAAATATAAAAATTTAAATTTTTATAATTATAAATTATGTTTTAGATATTTTATAATTATAACTATATATTTACTGAAATGCTTTTTGTTAAACTACGTTTTTGGTTTTGCCTTCAGTAGCGAATACGAATAATGATGATGGGTTACCAACACGTGAGCATCCAACGCATAATTGTCCATGTGAGGAGCATGGTGTTTCAAGATTCAATCCACATACATGCAGCGATTGACCTTGTGATTTATTTATGATCATAGCAAATGCCAGACGTACTGGAAATTGTATGCGTTTAAATGAAAACGTGGAATCAATACGACTTCACCTTTGTACTTACCAGTTAATATAGTTGCTACTATAATGTTATTTAATATTTTTTTTAAGCTAATCTTGTTCCATTACAAAGCCGTGGTGGATTTAAATTACATAATAGAATTATTGGTAAACCAACTTTTAACTGTAGCATGTGAGGTGGAGTTCCTGGTAAGTCAAGCGAACTTAAGAATTCAATTGGATAAATAACAATTTCATCAGGATCGTTAACACAATCAATAGATTTCTATGTTTTTATTTCTTTGCTTATTTTATTTTGAATATCATCAATAATATCGCAAACATCTTTGTTTTTGGCTGCCAATATAGCGCGATCACTTAGCCATTGGTGATTGGTAAAATTGCGCTCAATATTGGGATATACACTTGAAATTAAGCCTTCTTTTTATCCATTTAAAACACAACAATCTGCATGCAATGTGATGAGTCCTGTTGCATTGTCCGTAGCAATTTTTCCAATATCCAATAATTGATGTGCAAATATGCGCATATACACCGTTAGTGAAAGTTTTTTAACATATCGCCGCAAATGAGATGTTTTTAAAGCGCATTTAGTTCATCTGCTGGTGTTGATCGTGATATGACTGGTAAGGTTTGTCTAAAATCGCCTGCCAATAATATAAGAGCACCCCCAAATGATTGTTGGTTGCGACGGAAATCTTGCAATGTTCGCAATATTACCGATAGACCGTATTTTTGCCAAAATTATCGAAATTATATAAGTTTATCAGTACCACCTGGAGCATCTAGGAAATAAATTTCACCAGTTCCTGCATGGTCAGTTTTCATAATAGTGTCGTAAACGTGTTTTTTTTCTGTTTATTTAAGTTTGGTAAATTATGATGAACGAATGTGTTTAATGCATTGGCATCGTAATTTTTTTAACGTTGTATTTCACGATTAACAACATCCGTAACTTGATTTGGCGATGCCATTCCCAATGAATTCAAAGTTTTATTCACCATTACTAGACAAATATCCTCAATGTATATTAATGCTTGATTATACATTTCAGGAGAGTATTCTAATCCTGAACTTGCATTTATATTCTTCATCAGGTATAGGCAGTAAGGATCCTGCTCTATCCTTGTACTTTAAATGTTGACATGAAAGCATTTATTATAACCTAGTATATGGGATAGGAAATGTTTTGATTGTGGTGTTTTCCACACACCAACGAAAGTAATGGTTCCGGTGGTTGGCTTAGTTGTGGCAGCTTTACTTTGCCATTTGCGCAACATAAGCCTGGTGTTTCCCTTTTATATTTAAATGCTTTGCTATGAACACATAATTTATCCATGCTTCCGATATTAATATTGGGATGCACATTATAATCAATTGTTGGATCGTAATTAAATGCAAGATGCTTAAAAACAATGCGATTGATATTGTGTATTGCTGCTCTGGAGGCTCTTCTCCCAGCCCGATTTTCTAGTGAAGAATTTTGGCGCAAAAGTGACATTCGAAACCTGACTTGTTCGTTGTCTTCTGCACGCTCCTCTTGTATCTGCTGTGAGCGCAGCACACGCATATGATTTGTGTGCCGTGTACGGCGTGGCATTTTGTACTGCAATATACCTTTTTTAAGATTTAAGTTATTTTTTGTTTGTTGTTGTGGTAGGGAGGCTGCCTTTGTTGTCTTAGCTCTTGCTTGTTTACTTTGTTCAAAAGCTTTCAATAACAAAACCAATTTACATTCCCTAACACATTGGGTTAATTTAATAAAATGTATGTATTTAATTTAAATAAATTAAACTTTAATTAAATAACTTATTTTCTTCGTTTGACTCCCACGCACTTTTCACGAAAAGAGGTTATGTATGAGCCGGTTGTCGGGATACTTAGCGCCGCCGCAAGCCGCCACACGCCAATTAAGCACCCAACGCCTTCAGTGAAACATAGAATAGGCTTATACTACATTTACGTCTACGCAAAATCTGGTACTTATGAGATTTTGAGCGAAATCTAGTTCATTTCCACCAGATTTCCCATACAAAACAAATTCTACTTACGAACTAGATTTTGGCAAAATCTCTCAAAATCTTGCAATACTAAATGATGCAACTATGTATTTTTTGCTAATGTACTGAAATTTACAGCGCTGAAAAAGAAAATGTTGACATTTGTAACAAAAAAAAAAAAAAGCGCGGTAGAAACAAAATATTTACAGCAACATTAAAAAATAATAAAAGTTTAAAATAAGTGTTTTCAATAATGAATAATGTGTAAATAATATTACATATGTAATTATGTGTATAAAAACAATTGTAGCATGAATTTAATTAAGTTTAGAGCCAATTTTTTATGCTTTCTTCAGTCAGCTGTTTTTGTTATGAAAATGAAATCCAATAATACGTCAAAAAGCATTGGTGTAAACGGCAGAGAGTTTCTTCGAGATTTGAGCTGAAATCTACTAGATTTTGCGTAGATGTAAATGTAGTATTACCGTGCAAATACAGTTTAAAAAATAGTGATATTTATTTACTGTTTTAAACTTTTGTTATGACCCCTTTTATAAATGTACATACTTTCGGCAACACTGAAAATATGTCTACGTTGGTAGCACTGAAAATATGTACATTCAAAAATATAAGTCGTGTAATGAGTGATATTCTTTTTCGTTTTTCATACCATGTAATTAATTATACTTTAGTGATAATATTAATTAAAATAAAAATGAATTAACACATAAAACTACGCGTGCATATTTATTCAATCGTCAAAGGTAGAGATAAAAAACTTTATTAAACTTTATATTTAAATTTATTTTTTTCACAAAAAGATGTTAGGTTTGAGTCAGTATCGGGATAATTAATGCCACTACATGCTGATTAAGGACGCAACGCCTCAGCAAAATACAGCATAGGCTTATCGCGCAAATAGGGATTAAAAAATGGAGCTATTTATTTACTTTTTTAACTTTATTTTTTCAACGAAAATAGCTTAGGTATGATCCGGTATTGGGCTACTTAACGCCGCTACACACCGATTAAGCACTAATCTCTATCGGGCAAAACAACACCTAAACTACACGAAAGCACTTTAGAAACACTCCTCACAGGCCATAGATAGAACTTACATATAAATTTATGGCAAACCTGGTGCGGTAGTTCTTAAGCTATTGCTGTCGAACAATAGAAAAATTGCGCCATCTGTCGGTCAATCCACATAGAAACACTCCTCGCGAACAGTAGATACATATGAATTTTAGTCGAAATCGGTAATATAGGTCTTAAGTTATCGCACACAAACACCAAGAAAGGAAATTTTGCGCCATCTGATAGACGAACACTAAACTACATAGAAGCCCCACTGGCGACCCATAGAGTATAAATGTAAATTTTGGTCAAAATCGGTGCAGTATTTCGTGAGTTATGGTGCAAAAACACAAAAAAACTAAATATTGCGCCATCTGTCGGACGACACAGAAACACTTCTCAAGGCCCATAGAGCATGCATATAAAATTTGGTCAAAATCGGCCTAGTAGTTTTTGAGTTTATCGATCACTAACATACACGTAATTTTTATATATATAGAGATTATTAGTTTAGTAGTAAGATACGTGTGTAAGAAATAATAGTGTATGGTGTGATTTTTTTTAAATTATTTATATTAATAATTTTTTTTTAGTTATATTGGTTTGTTCGTTTTTTAATATAAAAAAGTAATATATATTTCTTCTATATACATATTTTTTTCTGTACATGGCCGAATCACAAGAGATTTCGGAAAATAACGCTCGTAGAAAATCAGACAGGCTGAAAAGACATAGGGAGAGAAATTTATCTTTTGACTTAAATCGTTCATCCCCTCAGATCAAAGAAAAATATAGTAGAGACAATCAGTCTGTCAGGATGGCAACAAGACCACCACAATTAACTGATATTTCTGAGACAATAAATGTGGAAACTGGAAACAACGGTGCTATTCCAAAAGAGAAAGCTCATCAAAATTACTACCTGCGTAATAACTCTAACCGCGAGGAAATATCTCTAGCCAGGAGGACAATTGTTATGGAAAGCGTCGATGTTATGAAGACGAATATAGATCAGTCAATTAATGATATTATTAATGAAAAACTTAACCGCGAGTTAGTAAAAGTTCACGAAAGTGTAAGCCAATTAGCAGAGACAGTCCGAAACTTAACCATACGAGAGGCCAATCGAGCAAGGTAATAGGTCTACAGCCCAAAATGACAGCAGACATGTACATTTTAGCCAACAAAATCAAAATCATGAGGCATGGAGAATTAGAGTAGACAAATTCGGCATAGAGTTCAACGGTTGTTATGGTCGAGATCAATTGTCAGTGGAAGATTTTGTGTTTCGCCTGGAACACATACAAAAGCAGTACCAGATCCCATGGCAAGAGATACTGAGACATTTTCATCTCCTAGTTTCTGGTACAGTAAAGCAGTGGTATTGGGCACTTTTGCAGACCACTGTGATCACCGACTGGAACACGATAAGGTTAGCTTTACTAAATAGGCACAAGACTGTTCGATCTAACTGGGAACTCATGCATGAACTCGTCGAAAGAAAACAAAGGCCAGGAGAATCGATTGATGACTATTTTCATAGTCTCAACTTACTTATTAATTAAAGATGCCTGTAGCCGAAGGAGAGATGATTAAAATTGCCAAAAGAAACTTAAGAGAGAACATAGCTAGAATTGTGTATCCGAGGAACGTGTCATCAATAGAGCATTTAAGAATGGAATGTCTCGAGGCAGAAAGAACCTTTTTTCGAAAAGATCCTCGTAATGCGGCTGTTGTGAATATAGGCGAGGAAAATGATGAATTTTCTGGTGAAGTAGCTGGAATTGTCAGTATGAATGACATGTGTTCAAAGAGTGCCTGTCACAGCAAAGATCGCTGTTTTGTTATAAATGTGGCAGACCAAATACAATAACGCCAAACTGCCCCAAGTGTATTCAAGCTCGGGAAAACTTGAGGCGGAACGCGGCATTATCGGGGGAGCCACGGTCCAGCGATGTTGCCCCGAAAGCAGTTTAAACAGATATTTTGTAAATCCAGATTTTTCTAAATATCGAACAAAATTACAGAATGGTTAGAGAACGAATTTTTAATGGAGTGCGTAACTCAGATTCACAAGAAACCCGGCCAGATACTGAAAATCAAATGGAGCCAAATATACAAACCGCCGACACAGCTAAGAATAATATCCTAAATCCAACGACTTTAAAACCACAAAAACGTAGATATATATTACAAATTAGAAATGATTTCATAGAAAGAAAACGTCAGTGTAAGCTTTTAGCAGCTGCAGTAAACCTTTTTCGTAACAAAGCAGATCGTAGACCCTATGCCGATATATTACTTAACGGCAAGGCTTTTAAGGGCCTGTTAGACTCAGGTGCTTCGGTGAGCCTATTAGGTAGAAATTGTCGGAAGATGCTAGAAGAATTAGGTGTTGAAATGAAAGGAATTTTTAGTAGCATTAGTACTGCAACAGGACAGCGTCATAGAGTGCTTGGTAAAACCGAGTTGGTAATCGAATATAAGGGTGATTTAGAGCTACAAATTTACCTAGGAATTGATTTCTGAGAAGCGTTCAAAATTGCAACTAAGGTTTTTCCAACCGCAGCGATAGACATCGAAGTAGTACGTCGAATGCATGATGAAACTGATACCAAAGAAATAACGAGGCATGAATTAGACTTGGCTCAACAAAAGCAATTAGAAAAAATTATAAACAAGTTTCCATCTCTCGAGAAATGAGGGATAGGATGCACACAGCTGGAAAAGCACGAAATAAAACTAATAGAAGGGACAAATCCGATGAAAGATAAAATTTATCCGATCTCACCGGCGGTGCAAGATATCGTGTACGCCGAACTCGATAATATGCTCAAATTAAAAGTAATCGAAGAGAGCAATAGTCCGTGGTCAAATAGTACCACTGTAGCTCGCAAACCCGAAAAGAATAGGTTTTGTTTAGATGCAAGAAAACTGAATGCGGTAACTATTAAAGACGCCTATCCACTACAGAACATAGACGAAATCTTAAGCCCCATAGATCAAACTCATTATATTAGCAGCATCGACCTGAAGTACGGATTTTGGCAAATAGAATTGGAGGCGACAGCCAAGACGTACACGGCTTTGACGGTTCCAGGTCGACCCCTGTACCAATTTCGCGTAATGCCGTTTGGTCTATGCAACGGTGCGCAACGTCTATGCCGTCTAATGGATAAGGTCATTCCGGCAAGATTGAAGCAAACGTGTTTATGATTTCGACGACCTTCTCATTATCTCTGACACCTTTGCTACGCATATAAGAATCCTAGAGCAAGTTGCAGACTGTTTGGAAAAGGCTATCCTAACCCTAGGGCTAAATAAATCGAAATTTTGCTTTAAGGAACTAAGGTATTTAGGTTTTATAATCGGCGGCGATATGTTTAAAACCGACCCCGAAAAGATAATTGCTTTACAAAAATTATCTGTACCAAAGTCGCCAAGAGAAGTAAGGACCTTTTTAGGAGCTGGGTGGTACAGGCGGTTTATAAAGGATTTTGCCTCAATTTCGCTGAAAAAGGGTAAAAAGTTCACAATGACCCCTGAGGCAATTGAACGTTTCGAAGCGTTGAAATACGTCCTTACTACAGCGACTGCACTACGCCACCCAGATTTTTCAAGACCGTTTTTCATCCAATGCACTATAGGGTAAACGATCGATTTCACTGGCCAAAAGTTATAAAATTAAAAATAGTATTTCATTTAAATCAGAATAACTTTTATCAGCTTTGGGAAGGAAAATGGAGCAAAATTGAAGAAAAAATTAACAGTTTATGGCCCTAGTGCATTACAGGTTCCTTAACCCTCTGGGGACAAAAAAAAATTTGAAGTCCCTCTTCATTAAAATCGTCGCTGTCATCATATACTTCGTCTTCTTTTTCAACGTTTTGATATAAACTTTACTGTATTTAAGATTCTAATTCTTCGTTTGGATTATGACATTTTAACATTTCGAGAACTTCCTGTGAAAGTTGTAAACGTTTTCGTTGCTGCATGCGTTTGCTTAGGCTCATTGAGGATATTAAAGGATCCGATGTATCCATGGCCCTATTAAATATATCAAGGATATTATTCGTTCGACTGCTCTTACGAGCATGGTGTAACCTGTCGAAAAATGTAGTGCAATTTCTCGTCCAGGAAGTGTTCCAGAAGTTCGGCGTGCCTGAAACCTTGCACAGAGGCAATGGTCAACAATTCATGTCGATACTGTTTAAGGAAATGGTAGAATCCTATAATATTACGCATATAACAAGTTTGTTTGTTATTCTTTTAATTGTATGCGATAAAGAATAAGACCGTATGTGATAGTTTTAATTCACTTTTATTTTAAATTTATTAAATTAACTTTGTTTATAAAATATAAAAAGATTGGGGTGTGTATCAGTTGATGATATACGAAGTAGTCCGAATGATGAAGTTTTTGTCGTTTTACGTAGTGCTGCCACACGCATATGAAAACCATCGCGACTGGGACTTATATTTACCTGAAATATAGTAGGTAACGCAAGTTAATTTTTTTATACTTAGACTCTCTATGGTGCAAAAAAAACTGCCAGAAATAACAGCAATCCTCTATTTTGCTGAAACTGCGAAACATTGGCTTAGGGTGAAGCCCGCTATACGCAGCAAAAGCAGCCATCATAGTTTAACTTCTCAAAAAAAACAAAAAAATAAATAAAAACTTAGACACAATTTTTTGTAGTTGTAGTCTATTTTAATAATACATTAAGTTAGTTTTTTTTGTTAGTGCCTAAATTAAAAAAAAAAAAGAGAAAGGAATAGAAAGCAATTTTTTGTGAAAGGAAGTATAAGCCTTTGAGAGCATTTTAGGGAAGGGAAATTTCAACAAAAATAATATAGGGAATAACTAAATCATAAAAAAAACAAATTTAAACTGACTGTTGCCAAACACCTAAGCGAGCTCCTTTAGGTAAGAAATAAAAAAAAACGGTAGCAAAGAAATAGTGTTTCCTGTGTTGTTTTCTTTTGTATATGTTTCTTCCTGAAATGCCTACTAAAAGAAATTCAAAAAATTGTGTGTAGGCATAAATACGTTCCGGTTAGCGGATTTTTTTTTTGTAACATAATTTTTTTCATTTATGCATTTTTTTAGTTTATTAAAAATCTTAATTTATATACATATTTATGTTTTTAAAGATTTTTAGTGTTTAACGATTATTTAATTTTGTTAGTTTAAGCTCGTTTTATTGAATAAATATGTAATTCTTTTCATTGTTCAGTCACTATAAATATGTGTTCGTGCTGATTAATTGTACAAGGGTAGGGTTGGATGTGAGGTAAGTGTTGAAACAAGTATGTGTGGATTTAGGGGACACTATTAAAGTTAAGGATTCAGTGTCCAAGGTTGGGTGGGCAAAGTGGGAACATTTCCATTCCGTTCTACCTCAATATGTGTTTCTCCGTTTGTTGTAGCGTGTTTTTTTTCTTTCTTTTTGTTGTACTTGTCTCAGGGCTGCAGCTGTGGGTTGGGACCTACGCTGACTAGACGAGTGAGCTAGCTGGCATCGCAGATGCAGCGCTATAAAGGGACACGTAACAAATACAACATTATTTGAAACAACAACTTTTTCTTTGCGACAAATACAAATTTGTTGTTGTTGTTAACTTTTAATTGTAAAACGCAAACCATATTTTCAGAAAATAAACTCTATGTAATTAACTTTTTTTAATTTCTACAAAATAAATTTCTTACATACATATGTATGTATGTACATATGTTTAAAAACACTTTCTAAATTACTTACCTTATTTTCCAAACGCCACTTATGCAGATTGTACCGGAAAATAATTTTCTCGCCAATAAGACTTCTTGTATTAAAAACTTCACTGATGTCATTAAGTTTCATCATTTTAAATTTTTTGTACGTGTTTATACCACATTCCATTAAAAATAATATCCTTTCATCACTTAGACCCCACGCCTTTAATAAATTAAATATATCTACTTCCAAGATATTGTCTTGAAAAATTTGACTTCACTGGAGTGGTCCTTAACTTTTTTCGCTCTTGTTTTCATTATCACAAACTAAAATCAACTGAACTTTCGTTCATACTTAAACAACAATGCAAAATTAACTGCGAATTGCATTTGAAAAGACAAGCTTACTGTTAAGTCAAAAACAATTCGCAGTTAGCGTAAAAAATTATTTCCATTTAATCTCAAATAAAATTGCTATTGACATGCATTTTCAAGTGCATTTACATTTGATTTTGCGAAAATCCAATTTGGATTAAATAATATTGGTCTTGATTTTTGCCAGCCGCAACTTTGCTGTTGCGATAAATGCAACGCATTTGCTATATCCTTTTGTGGCAAATAAAATATCATTTGAGCAAACTTCTTTTCATTTGCGACAAATACTAATCGTTTAACAGCAAAAAGTATTTGTCACCACAAGGTTTTTTTCTTTGTACGTATTAAAAAGTTCTAAAGGTTAAATAATTGTTATAAAGGAATTGACAGTTCTGCCAACCAATGTATTGTGTTGATATTTAACGCAGCGCAGCTAATATCAAAGGATTATATTCATCCTATCTTCAACTTGGGTTAGCTCTTGAATATAAGAATAACTGTAGAAGAGCTATTTAAACGTAATGGTCCCGAATTGTCAAAAATTTCGGCACACAAAAACTTACTGCAAGTTACTATCCGTCTGTGTTGTTTGCGGCGACACCCACCCAACTTCGGAATGCAAATCTTTCAAAACTAATTTCAAGATTAAAAAACGCTGCAGCTGCCTCAAAAACTATACTGCAAACAATAAAGGCAGTAGTCTTTCAATACATAAAAAATAATTCGAAAATGGTATGTGAATATGAACAATATAAGGCTTCCCAATTTCCTAGGCTTCGTGCTGAATCCATAGCTAGTACACAACCTAGTAACATATCACGCACTAATCAAAATTACACGTATGTCCAATAGTGCCACCGTAAGTTATATGGACAATTTTTTTTCGTGTCTTCACTTGCCAAACTCCTTATATTGGGTCCAAATTAGAAAAAAATTATATATAAAAAATTTTAGATCGTTTGCATAATTGTTGGGCGTGCCTTCAACCCATAAAGTTTGCTAAAAATTCTATTTTTCTCACTATGGCTCGCTTTAATTGTTTATTTTAGAGAAAAACTTTATCACAAATATTCAGATGAACAACGTTGCTCTATATTAGTTTCCTGCAAGTTTTGGAGTCATTATATTTTTAAATCCTCACATTTTTTTTTTGCGTTGGCATTACAGCTTCTGCTCTTAAGACCTGCTTGAAAGGAATTAAGTGTTCTGGTTATATTTTTGTAAGGTAACCCTGTGTTTATTTCTCATCTACGTTTTATATAGTTTCATTCTCACGTTTTACTTGTAATTTATACTACATTTACACCTACGCAAAATCTGGTATTTATGAGATTTTGAGCGAAATCGAGTTCATTTCTACCAGATTAACCACACAAAACAAAATCTACTTACGAACTAGATTTTGGCAAAATCTCTCAAAATCTTGCAATACTGAATGATGCAACTATGTATTTTTTGCTAATGTACTGAAATTTACAGCGCTGAACAAGAAAATTTTGACATTTTTAACAAAAAAAAAAGCGCGGGAGAAACAAAATATTTGCAGCAACATTCAAAAATAATAAAACTTTAAAATAAGTGGTTTCAATATGGATAGAACAATAATATATAAAGTGTAAGCAATATTACATATATAATTATGTGTATAAAAACAATTGTAGCACGAATTATTTAAGTTTAGAGCCAATTTTTTATCTTTCTTCAGTCAGCTGTTTTTGTTCTGAAAATGAAATCCAATAATACGTCAAAAAGCTGTGGTGTAAACGGCGGAGATTTTCTTCGAGATTTGAGCTGAAAATCTACTAGATTTTGCGTAGGTGTAAACGTAGTATTATAACATTGAACTTACCTCATAACTAGCAGCGATTTCGCTGATACCGCTCTCCGAAAGTTTAGCTGTGTCATCTGAATAAATATGTATATGTTATACTATATTAAAAATAATATATAATTTCTTTTCACTAGAACAGTGGTCTTCATTCATATTACCCAGCTAACGAAAATGTTCGGGTTTTTATTTATTCTCTTCGTGAATATTACAACCAGGATTGCTCAAATTAAAAAAAATCCCAAAAAACAGCTTCTCAAAATGTACCAAAATTACCTGTATTGTTAATCTTTATTACATTATATTTTATGTTAAGTCTTGTACTGTATTTAGTGATATTGCTTTTATAATTCCTGAAAAGCTATTCTTGTTTATTTTCCTGTCAAAAACTTAAGTAATTGTAATAAATTAACGACGTTGTAAAATCTTTCAGAAAATAATCCATACACTTTGTTTTTATTGTGTTTAACGGCAACCATAATTACAACAATAATCATGTGTGTGAAACATAAATTTCATTCAGTAGCTTGTAGGCCACAGGGTAAACAGAGGATATATCTGTGCCAGAGGTGAAGACTTTGACACATCAAAAATAAAAAACTCAGTTTTTTTACTATGGGTTCTGTTAGAAAGAGACAAATATAGCATTTTGTGACGAAATACAGGAAAATAAACAAAACAAAAATCTAATGTGAATAAGTGCGAATTTCAAAAAGTAAAATAGAAATACTGTTAATAAGTTTCATTATTTGATTTAATAAAAAAAATTCTATTAAACAAATATAAAATGTGTTTAATGCATAACCCATCTTTACACTTGCCAAAAAAAATGTGTTTTAATAGCACCAAAAATAAACAGGACAAGAAAATAAAAACAAAACACTAAAAACAAAACTAAGGTTCTGAAGGATCGAGACGGACAGAGAAAAAGATCACTATATTGTCGTTTCACCTCTGTTTACTACTTTGTGTTGTAAGCTTTCAACAGAGTAGGAGTGTATCGGATGTTTTTGTGTTTTAAATCTTTTAAAGAGAACTAAAATATTTTTTGATACACTGAAAAGTTGATAACATAAATATAAATTTATGCATGTTTATGTTTCGTATAATTATATATGCTCTTTTTTACAGCATTTTAAAACAAAATATTTAGTAAAAATATGGGATGTTGAGTGGGAAAATCTTTTTTGTTTTCTTTGAACACATTGAAGGAAGCAGAGCGCCTTGTATGTAATCGGTAATAAAGAATATGTTTGCATCTCATCTTAAGCGACATTATGATAGAAAGCATCCTGAATTGCATGAAAGAAATCAGTTAATAAAAAAACTAAAAGAAGATTTTCGGCGCAAAAATCTTTATGTTCAAAGTAGATATGCGAATGGTTATATCAATTGCACTACTGATAGTCAAATTAAGGCTACATATATTATTAGTTTAGTTTTACCTAAGAAAGGTAGGCCTTTTGAAGATGGAATATTTTTCAAAGACTTATGTTTGTCAATAATGAATTTATTTGGGGAAGCAGGACACGACGTGGCGAATATTATAAATTAAATGCCGTTATCTCCTGCAACAGTAGTACGCCGGATGGAAGATATAGGACTATTTATACAATGTGAGACAAAAGAACGGATTAAAAATGCCAGATATATGTCCGTATGTGTTGATGAAAATGTTGACATATTTGATACTAGCCAAATGATTATTTCCATAAGAACGTTTGATAATTTTTTTAACTGGTTTGAGGGGATATTAAAAGTCGAGTCCTATTATGGAAATGTTACCTGTGAAGCTATTTATAATGCTTTTAACAAACATGTTTTCTCTGTGATAGAAAAATAAAAACTATCTACTATTTGCACTGATGGTGCTGCAATAATGGTTGGGCGAAAACAGGGTTTCGTAGGCCATTTGTTACAAGCAGGAATACATGTACGCATATTTAATTGCATTATGCACCAGCAAGCGCGGTTTTCAAAAACTATAGGTCTTAAAGAATCAATGAAAACAGCTGTTAGAATAATAAACCGACTAAGAGGAGGCCACAATGCTCTTACTCACAGAAACCTAATAGCGTTTCTGAAAGAAATAGATACAGATGACGGTGACGTGTTAATGTATACGGAGGTGCGAAGTCGAGGAAAATGTTTAGAACGTTTTTTTAATCTTAGAGCCGAGTTAGAACTATTCTTCACATCAAAGGATTTTTCCAAAGATTTAAATGCTTTAAAATGTCCTAATTTTCTCTACGACTTAGCCTTTCGTGCTGACATGTCTCAACACATCAATAGTTTGAACCTTATATTACAAGGCAATTAATGAGTTTTCAAGAAAACTCATCATTTTGAAAAATCAAATTGAATGCTTAAATTTATCAAACTTTCCCAAAATTCAAGAAATTTTTACACAACTTCCACATGTAAAAAAACTTCATGTTATAAAAGAGCGAGTAAATTTACTTTTCGAGAATTTCCAAACTAGATTTAAAGACTTCTTGAGCTTGCAATGGATTATAAACATATTTAATAATCCAATGACGTGTTCGTTAGAAAGTCTTCCAAACAATATAGAAAATGAATTGATATTGATACGGCAAGGCTTATTTATTTCAAGCGAAATGGGTATAAACTTTTGGAAAAATGTTTGCCCTAAAAAATACCCGATTCTTAGAGATTTAATACTAAATCTTTTTTCAATGTTTGGCACCACATATATCTGCGAATCTGCCTTTTTCATCAATGTCTCAGATAAAGAAGAAGTTTAGAAACAAGCTAAAAGATAACCACATGAAGACATTGTTAAAAATCAAGTGCTATCAAAATGAAATTGACATTGATGCAATGATAGATTTTATCAAACACAAAGGAACCGATTTAATTCCTCCTTCTATACCTTAAATGAATATTAGTTCATAAGAGTTAAATAACACATGTAGACATTTTAAAACATAAATTTACCGTTGTAAACAAGAATCAATTCAATACATTTTTTTCAATGTCGACCTGTGTAATTCGTTTTCATAAATATATATTATTAAATAGACATAATTGTATTTTTCCAGTTAAAGAAGATAGTAATGTGAAAGAAATTTTTGCAGTAGTTAGAGATATGTACTCTGAATTAATTTATGGAAAAAGTCAGTTTTGAAAATTTTGAGCTGTGCCCCTTTTGTATTTAGGGTGCGATACATAATTTTTTTAACTGAAAATATTCAATAATTTCATAATTATTATAACAATGAAAACAAGTCTTCTAAGAAACCGCATTTCCAGAAAAAGGTCAACCAGGGCTGAAAATATAAAAACCTTCGAAACTTTTTTCAGGACGAGTTGCAGAAGAAAACAAAATTACACAAATTTTGCTATTACAATTTCAAAGAGATAAATAACAACTTGATAAATATATAAGTGTTTTTCGAACTGCGTGCTAATTAAGGAAAAAAACTAGAATTTAGCTTGAACAGTACGCCAAATGGTGGCGAAGTGAATTTGACCCTGATTGTATCTATTGTTTTTATCACCCTGTTTTCTAAAACCGTATATAATTTTCTAATATTTATATCTTGTTCTTATTTAAAAAAATATATCAAGTGGAAATTTGAGTAACGTAATGCCACATAAGGTAACGTCAGATACTAATGCAAAAAGGAAAAAGGATTTTTTTATTTGAAAATTTGGAAAAAAAAGTCCAAATCCTAACAAAAAAGTTAAAAAGACTTGCCCAATTCGCAGAGTTAAACAATTTTGTTATCCAAGTCAAAAAGGGCTTCCGTTTTTCGTAACGTAATGCCAGGTCATATTTTGAGTATATTTTAAAAACCTTAGGCTCGATTATTTGCATTTTTTTTTCACAGAATATAGAGCTATATAATCACTTCTCGAATGTAAGAAAAAAACTTTTTTAAATTTTAGTTATATGTAATACTCTCATTTTAGGTGTGTTTCTCTTTGTGAAGACAACTGCTTTAAACAGAAGACCACGAATACATTTTCTATCGTTATGGAGAGGATCTCTCAATGTGCGAACATATTAATAGCTAGTCAAGACGCAGTGTTACAGACAAGCGCACACACGCATACATACTTTTTAATTCTCTGTATACAGTAGACTACGGATAAGTGCACATCGGTTTTCGCGCAACTTTTTGTGCACTTATGCGGTTTTTGTATTTATACAACACTCGGATAAGTGCACAACTATTGCATATATACAAATATTAGGTTATTTTTATTAATCTGTAACAGCAGTTCAGTTTTGACGGAACTTTAAGAAAATAATTAAAATATAAAGCTGTTTAATGTTTTTATTTATATTTGGATTACATTACATTACAGGTTTTTTATAAAAACTTATAAAAATCAGTTAAGTTAAAGGTATATACATATAATAAAAAAAATCACAAAGTTATATTTCACTGTTTTAGTGTTTTTCGTATTTCATCCAAAAAAAAAAATTAAAAATATTCAGTTCTGTGCCAAAATAAGAGCTGTTAATGGATCATTGCAATCATATTTTGCACCATTGTTTTTTGCAAAATACATATGAAATTGCATTCAATTCGATTCACCTAAACCACGTGTGGTGAAAAAGTCTGAAATCTTTTTTTGAACCGTGTTTTCTGTTCCAACCTTATATATTTTTTCCTCCATTTTTGATTACAATGTAATTCTTCAGAGTGTGAGAGGCCTCAATAGCCTCTGTACGACTAGGACAATGCCTTTCACCACAATTTAAATTCTCATCTTGGTCATCACTAGGGTCGGTATTTATTGCTCCGTTTTCCCAACCTATTTCTTCTACTATATCAGTTTCCGTGAGATCACCAAAGCATTGTAAACCATCATCACATTCCACAATTGAAGAGAACACTTCTGCCGGAATTGGGGGTAAATCGATAGTTTCCCAATCCTCATCATTAGAATCTTCTGCGTAGTTTAGAAATCCGGCTTTCCTAAAACAGTTATTGTAAACTGTAGGTGTTACAAGCCACCAGGCTCGTTTAATTATATCTAGCGCTTCAAGGATATTAACTAATATTTTGTAAACTGTTCTAACGACATCCCTGCCTCGAGGGCCAATAACTGTTTTCGTACTAGGGATGAGCGGTAATGCACTTTAAAATTTCTAATGATTCCCTGATCTAAAGGTTGAATAAGAGTGGTTGTATTTGGTGGCATGTAATGAATAGTTATGTGTTTAAAAATAACCTCATCAACAAAAAGTACAACATCTTTATTCAGACTTTTGTCGAAATCGGTTAAAATTTCAACCTATAAGGAGCTAGTCATCCAGGCATTCTTTTGCCCATAATATGCAATTGGCATCGCCTTTCCCCTGCAGCAGTGTGGTTGTTTTGCTTTTCCTATGGCATAATCACGCTTATCGGACTCATCCGAATTACATAAAAGTAGTAGCGTAGTTCTCAGTTTGGACATTTCCCCCCTAAAGACTTGCTCGCCTTTTAACGCAAAAGTACCTGTAGGCAATGCTTTATAAAAGATTCCTCGGCATTGTAAATTTGATCAGGAGGCAAGCCTTTTATTATATTTGGAAGGGTAGATTTTATCCACTCTTCACTAGCTCCATAGTCAGCAGCAGCCCTTTCGCCGCAAATTTTGCGAAAAGCAACGTTTTTGTTCTTTTTCCAGCGGTGCAACCACCCATCGTTCGCCTCAAAACCATCAACCTTCATTGAAACAGCAAATTGTTTAGACCTTTCACAAATCATAGCACCAGTGATGACTGCCTTTTGAGACCACATTGTGACGGCCTTATTTACCATGTCATATTGCCCTGGCCTGAAGCGTTTCCGGGTGATGTTTTCATGACTGGTCCTTATTGATTTTGTAATACTCGCGTAACTGTGGAAACATTGATCTTATATTTTTCAGCAAGTGCCTTCCGACTACAGCCGTCTTTAAAGGACTCAATTAATTTCAGTTTTTCTTTAACTGTAAGGGTGTGTTTTGAGCTCATGATTGTCTGCAATAAACACAAAAAATTACATTAAACTCTTAAATCAACATCAAATTCGAAACTTGGATCACTTTGCCCTTTTGTTGCTATGTTCTAGAGAGTTATATAAACATGTAGTATGAGAGATGTGCATTTATGCATACAAAGTTGTACTAAAAGAGTACTTTCAGGCTACAAAAAGTTGTACATTTATCCGGTTTTTGCATTTATGAGTGTTTCACATATCCGTGTATTTTTTATGTGAAAGTATAAAAAAGGCTAATGGGTTCAAATTCCAGTGCACTTATGCGGTTTTTGCATTTATGCAGTGTGCACTTATCCGTAGTTTACTGTATTTAGTTTGTGTAATGGCATGACAGAGTTTGAACATGAACCGTTTAAGAACAGCGACGGTCTTGACTACCCATTTTTCTATGCGAGCAGCAAAATGTGCAATGGCTGAACAGATTTATGGCTAGTCAAGACGCCATGAATGGGATTCTTAATTTGCATTTTGCAGGACTAAAGCCACAAAGTAAAAAGAGGCGTCACTACATTAGTACTCTCTTTCTTAAATGATTGACCGTTGCTATTCTCTTTTGTTACATTTTTCTTCTTTATTTGAAACAATTTTTCTGGCCATTAATAAAAAACGTATCCACAAAGCTAAAGATAAGGGTTAAAAAGTTTAGATTTATTTTAAATAAACTTTGAGGATAACTTATGTTGTACATATTAAAAGATAAGTTAATTTTCATTATTTAATTTTTCTGGTTTCTTGCTTTTGTTTTGATTATTATTCGCATTATTTTTAAATGTTATATTTGTCTCTTTCTAGGGACTGCCCGCGGCAAAAAAAACTGATTCTAGCAATTTTGTAACGTCAAAGTTTACACCTCTGGTTGCTCTGTGCTAAAGCCACCAAATTCTTCGGTATGCGAGATAGGACCTATTAACCGCAGAATATAAACAGAATACCCAACAATGACATTTGAAAAAGCGTGTATTCAGGTGTCATGCGTTTTTACGTACAAAATTTTAAATTAACCCGATTACATGAAAGAGATAGCTTAATTAGAAACGATAAGGTTTTTTATCTCTCTTATATAATCGAGGTAATGTTGTTGTGAGTTGTCGCGTCTAATTAGTAGTCTATGCTATTAACCAGTGTAGTTGATTTGTTCTAACTTTTGTGTCCGTTATTTTTGCCTCAATATGGCGTTGATCTAAGTGGATACCCAAATATTTAATGTGCGTTTCCGCTGGCACTGTAGTATTTGTTATTGGTGAGCACATTTTGATGGATTTACCTCTATTCTCCACTGTTTCATCTAGTCTTCTAGCTCATGAATGTGGGACTGAAGGTGTTCGGATGCAACCTTGGGATCTTCGTGAACTCTTATAAATGGCGTGTTGTCTACAAACGTTGACGTATATGTATTTGGGATTGTTGGCATACCCGCTGTATAAAGGATATATAACTGCGGCCCTAAAATACTATCTTTGGTAGCTCCTGCATAAATTTTCCCATTTTTAGAAAACTGGTTCTTCGACTTTATGTTAAACGTTCAATCTGTCAAATAGAAGTTTGTGGGAGTTCTCAGGAAGAAACTGAGTTATTTTCGTGAAAAGCCCATTATGCCAGACTTTATCTGTCGAATAGCTCTTAAGAAGCTTGTGGGAGTTCTCAGGAAGAATCCGAGTTATTTTCGTGAAAAGCCATTTTGCCAGACTTTATCGAACAATGGTGTTGAAATAATGTTACAATTGTATTAACATGTGTACCAAACTTATTTAAATAATATAACATAATTCAAAAAACCCCTAAAAACATACTTATATTAACTATCTTATTCTATGAACTAAGTGTCTATATATTTGTGCAACATTGTGTACTAGGTGTATTAACAATTTGTAACATTTCTAATATAAAACGACGCTTATAATTAATTTCTGTATTCAAAACCGATGCGTTTTCAAAGTTAGGATAATGATTTGATTCAAAACAATGAGAAGATAATGCTGTATCAAGGGAATGTCTGCAATTAAGATTTGACTTATGTCCAGCTATCCTAGTCTTCAGTTTATTTTTTCTTGTCCCTATATAAATCTTATTACAAGTCTCCTGATCATTTTCATTACAAGGAATTTTATAAACTATATTTGCCTTATCCAATTTATGAATCCTATCTTTGGTTTTACCAAACAATCTATTCAAAGTATTATAGACTTTGAAAGTCATTTTGTATTTCTCCTTATCAAAAAATTCAGTCTTCTTTAACCGCCCTGGTTATATGTAAGCGTCTTGTATATCTTTGGCTCCAATAGGTTTCTTATATTACGTTCTCTCCTAATATTATACTGATTAATTAATTTATAAATCAGCTCCTTTGGAAAACTATTCTCGTCTAATATATTCCTCATATTTTCTTTATTCTTTGTATGAAATTCTCTATCACTTATAGTAAGCACTCTATTTATAAAATTCTTAGCTGTATTTATAATAAAAGCTTTATTGTGCTTTGAATAACAGTTAATATTTCTTCCCAAAGCTGTTGGCTTCTGGTCCCATTCCATTATCAATTCATGGACGAGAAAAGTTTTCCAAAGGAGCTGATTTATAAAATAATTAATCAGTATATTATATTAGTATCCAGTGGCTACACTGGATGTTAAAAACGCTTTCAACAGCCTTAGATGGCCAGATGTAGTGCAAGCCGTAGAGGAAAGGTTCCAGGGGCCAGCTTACCTGGGTAGGATCATTAGAGATTACTTAAATGACAGGGAACTAATATACAACACAAGTGAAGGCCAAAAGAAAATGCAAATCAAGAGTGGCACCGCACAAGGATCTATATTAGGACCGGACCTGTGGAATATTAGTTACAATGAAATCTTTAACATCGAAATGAAACAGCAAATTGTTTAGACCTTTCACAAATCATAGCACCAGTGATGACTGCCTTTTGAGACCACATTGTGACGGCCTTATTTACCATGTCATATTGCCCTGGCCTGAAGCGTTTCCGGGTGATGTTTTCATGACTGGTCCTTATTGATTTTGTAATACTCGCGTAACTGTGGAAACATTGATCTTATATTTTTCAGCAAGTGCCTTCCGACTACAGCCGTCTTTAAAGGACTCAATTAATTTCAGTTTTTCTTTAACTGTAAGGGTGTGTTTTGAGCTCATGATTGTCTGCAATAAACACAAAAAATTACATTAAACTCTTAAATCAACATCAAATTCGAAACTTGGATCACTTTGCCCTTTTGTTGCTATGTTCTAGAGAGTTATATAAACATGTAGTATGAGAGATGTGCATTTATGCATACAAAGTTGTACTAAAAGAGTACTTTCAGGCTACAAAAAGTTGTACATTTATCCGGTTTTTGCATTTATGAGTGTTTCACATATCCGTGTATTTTTTATGTGAAAGTATAAAAAAGGCTAATGGGTTCAAATTCCAGTGCACTTATGCGGTTTTTGCATTTATGCAGTGTGCACTTATCCGTAGTTTACTGTATTTAGTTTGTGTAATGGCATGACAGAGTTTGAACATGAACCGTTTAAGAACAGCGACGGTCTTGACTACCCATTTTTCTATGCGAGCAGCAAAATGTGCAATGGCTGAACAGATTTATGGCTAGTCAAGACGCCATGAATGGGATTCTTAATTTGCATTTTGCAGGACTAAAGCCACAAAGTAAAAAGAGGCGTCACTACATTAGTACTCTCTTTCTTAAATGATTGACCGTTGCTATTCTCTTTTGTTACATTTTTCTTCTTTATTTGAAACAATTTTTCTGGCCATTAATAAAAAACGTATCCACAAAGCTAAAGATAAGGGTTAAAAAGTTTAGATTTATTTTAAATAAACTTTGAGGATAACTTATGTTGTACATATTAAAAGATAAGTTAATTTTCATTATTTAATTTTTCTGGTTTCTTGCTTTTGTTTTGATTATTATTCGCATTATTTTTAAATGTTATATTTGTCTCTTTCTAGGGACTGCCCGCGGCAAAAAAAACTGATTCTAGCAATTTTGTAACGTCAAAGTTTACACCTCTGGTTGCTCTGTGCTAAAGCCACCAAATTCTTCGGTATGCGAGATAGGACCTATTAACCGCAGAATATAAACAGAATACCCAACAATGACATTTGAAAAAGCGTGTATTCAGGTGTCATGCGTTTTTACGTACAAAATTTTAAATTAACCCGATTACATGAAAGAGATAGCTTAATTAGAAACGATAAGGTTTTTTATCTCTCTTATATAATCGAGGTAATGTTGTTGTGAGTTGTCGCGTCTAATTAGTAGTCTATGCTATTAACCAGTGTAGTTGATTTGTTCTAACTTTTGTGTCCGTTATTTTTGCCTCAATGTGGCGTTGATCTAAGTGGATACCCAAATATTTAATGTGCGTTTCCGCTGGCACTGTAGTATTTGTTATTGGTGAGCACATTTTGATGGATTTACCTCTATTCTCCACTGTTTCATCTAGTCTTCTAGCTCATGAATGTGGGACTGAAGGTGTTCGGATGCAACCTTGGGATCTTCGTGAACTCTTATAAATGGCGTGTTGTCTACAAACGTTGACGTATATGTATTTGGGATTGTTGGCATACCCGCTGTATAAAGGATATATAACTGCGGCCCTAAAATACTATCTTTGGTAGCTCCTGCATAAATTTTCCCATTTTTAGAAAACTGGTTCTTCGACTTTATGTTAAACGTTCAATCTGTCAAATAGAAGTTTGTGGGAGTTCTCAGGAAGAAACTGAGTTATTTTCGTGAAAAGCCCATTATGCCAGACTTTATCTGTCGAATAGCTCTTAAGAAGCTTGTGGGAGTTCTCAGGAAGAATCCGAGTTATTTTCGTGAAAAGCCATTTTGCCAGACTTTATCGAACAATGGTGTTGAAATAATGTTACAATTGTATTAACATGTGTACCAAACTTATTTAAATAATATAACATAATTCAAAAAACCCCTAAAAACATACTTATATTAACTATCTTATTCTATGAACTAAGTGTCTATATATTTGTGCAACATTGTGTACTAGGTGTATTAACAATTTGTAACATTTCTAATATAAAACGACGCTTATAATTAATTTCTGTATTCAAAACCGATGCGTTTTCAAAGTTAGGATAATGATTTGATTCAAAACAATGAGAAGATAATGCTGTATCAAGGGAATGTCTGCAATTAAGATTTGACTTATGTCCAGCTATCCTAGTCTTCAGTTTATTTTTTCTTGTCCCTATATAAATCTTATTACAAGTCTCCTGATCATTTTCATTACAAGGAATTTTATAAACTATATTTGCCTTATCCAATTTATGAATCCTATCTTTGGTTTTACCAAACAATCTATTCAAAGTATTATAGACTTTGAAAGTCATTTTGTATTTCTCCTTATCAAAAAATTCAGTCTTCTTTAACCGCCCTGGTTATATGTAAGCGTCTTGTATATCTTTGGCTCCAATAGGTTTCTTATATTACGTTCTCTCCTAATATTATACTGATTAATTAATTTATAAATCAGCTCCTTTGGAAAACTATTCTCGTCTAATATATTCCTCATATTTTCTTTATTCTTTGTATGAAATTCTCTATCACTTATAGTAAGCACTCTATTTATAAAATTCTTAGCTGTATTTATAATAAAAGCTTTATTGTGCTTTGAATAACAGTTAATATTTCTTCCCAAAGCTGTTGGCTTCTGGTCCCATTCCATTATCAATTCATGGACGAGAAAAGTTTTCCAAAGGAGCTGATTTATAAAATAATTAATCAGTATATTATATTAGTATCCAGTGGCTACACTGGATGTTAAAAACGCTTTCAACAGCCTTAGATGGCCAGATGTAGTGCAAGCCGTAGAGGAAAGGTTCCAGGGGCCAGCTTACCTGGGTAGGATCATTAGAGATTACTTAAATGACAGGGAACTAATATACAACACAAGTGAAGGCCAAAAGAAAATGCAAATCAAGAGTGGCACCGCACAAGGATCTATATTAGGACCGGACCTGTGGAATATTAGTTACAATGAAATCTTTAACATCGAAATGAAACAGCAAATTGTTTAGACCTTTCACAAATCATAGCACCAGTGATGACTGCCTTTTGAGACCACATTGTGACGGCCTTATTTACCATGTCATATTGCCCTGGCCTGAAGCGTTTCCGGGTGATGTTTTCATGACTGGTCCTTATTGATTTTGTAATACTCGCGTAACTGTGGAAACATTGATCTTATATTTTTCAGCAAGTGCCTTCCGACTACAGCCGTCTTTAAAGGACTCAATTAATTTCAGTTTTTCTTTAACTGTAAGGGTGTGTTTTGAGCTCATGATTGTCTGCAATAAACACAAAAAATTACATTAAACTCTTAAATCAACATCAAATTCGAAACTTGGATCACTTTGCCCTTTTGTTGCTATGTTCTAGAGAGTTATATAAACATGTAGTATGAGAGATGTGCATTTATGCATACAAAGTTGTACTAAAAGAGTACTTTCAGGCTACAAAAAGTTGTACATTTATCCGGTTTTTGCATTTATGAGTGTTTCACATATCCGTGTATTTTTTATGTGAAAGTATAAAAAAGGCTAATGGGTTCAAATTCCAGTGCACTTATGCGGTTTTTGCATTTATGCAGTGTGCACTTATCCGTAGTTTACTGTATTTAGTTTGTGTAATGGCATGACAGAGTTTGAACATGAACCGTTTAAGAACAGCGACGGTCTTGACTACCCATTTTTCTATGCGAGCAGCAAAATGTGCAATGGCTGAACAGATTTATGGCTAGTCAAGACGCCATGAATGGGATTCTTAATTTGCATTTTGCAGGACTAAAGCCACAAAGTAAAAAGAGGCGTCACTACATTAGTACTCTCTTTCTTAAATGATTGACCGTTGCTATTCTCTTTTGTTACATTTTTCTTCTTTATTTGAAACAATTTTTCTGGCCATTAATAAAAAACGTATCCACAAAGCTAAAGATAAGGGTTAAAAAGTTTAGATTTATTTTAAATAAACTTTGAGGATAACTTATGTTGTACATATTAAAAGATAAGTTAATTTTCATTATTTAATTTTTCTGGTTTCTTGCTTTTGTTTTGATTATTATTCGCATTATTTTTAAATGTTATATTTGTCTCTTTCTAGGGACTGCCCGCGGCAAAAAAAACTGATTCTAGCAATTTTGTAACGTCAAAGTTTACACCTCTGGTTGCTCTGTGCTAAAGCCACCAAATTCTTCGGTATGCGAGATAGGACCTATTAACCGCAGAATATAAACAGAATACCCAACAATGACATTTGAAAAAGCGTGTATTCAGGTGTCATGCGTTTTTACGTACAAAATTTTAAATTAACCCGATTACATGAAAGAGATAGCTTAATTAGAAACGATAAGGTTTTTTATCTCTCTTATATAATCGAGGTAATGTTGTTGTGAGTTGTCGCGTCTAATTAGTAGTCTATGCTATTAACCAGTGTAGTTGATTTGTTCTAACTTTTGTGTCCGTTATTTTTGCCTCAATGTGGCGTTGATCTAAGTGGATACCCAAATATTTAATGTGCGTTTCCGCTGGCACTGTAGTATTTGTTATTGGTGAGCACATTTTGATGGATTTACCTCTATTCTCCACTGTTTCATCTAGTCTTCTAGCTCATGAATGTGGGACTGAAGGTGTTCGGATGCAACCTTGGGATCTTCGTGAACTCTTATAAATGGCGTGTTGTCTACAAACGTTGACGTATATGTATTTGGGATTGTTGGCATACCCGCTGTATAAAGGATATATAACTGCGGCCCTAAAATACTATCTTTGGTAGCTCCTGCATAAATTTTCCCATTTTTAGAAAACTGGTTCTTCGACTTTATGTTAAACGTTCAATCTGTCAAATAGAAGTTTGTGGGAGTTCTCAGGAAGAAACTGAGTTATTTTCGTGAAAAGCCCATTATGCCAGACTTTATCTGTCGAATAGCTCTTAAGAAGCTTGTGGGAGTTCTCAGGAAGAATCCGAGTTATTTTCGTGAAAAGCCATTTTGCCAGACTTTATCGAACAATGGTGTTGAAATAATGTTACAATTGTATTAACATGTGTACCAAACTTATTTAAATAATATAACATAATTCAAAAAACCCCTAAAAACATACTTATATTAACTATCTTATTCTATGAACTAAGTGTCTATATATTTGTGCAACATTGTGTACTAGGTGTATTAACAATTTGTAACATTTCTAATATAAAACGACGCTTATAATTAATTTCTGTATTCAAAACCGATGCGTTTTCAAAGTTAGGATAATGATTTGATTCAAAACAATGAGAAGATAATGCTGTATCAAGGGAATGTCTGCAATTAAGATTTGA
>OZ010653.1:58795253-58797753 GCA_963932375.1 Phania funesta | reverse complement strand
TATTTTTTCTATTGCCGGTAAAATGGAAATTGGTCTATAGTTATTGTAGTCTGATCTTGTTTCCTGCTTATATATTGGACGTACAAGTGATGTCTTTAGCATTTGTGGAATATTTCCGCTGTCTAGACTAAGGTTTATGATAGCTGTAATAACTGGTGTAAAAGCATTTGCATTATTCTTTAAATCTTTTGGTCTAATTCCGTCGTGACCTGGACCTTTTTTTGTATTTAGATTTCTTGTATATTTCTTCTTCATCAGTAGGATTTAAAAACATAGAATTGCTTACTATTGAATCCGCATCTTTAATGGTTTTTATGTCACACTTATGTATTATTTTAGTTATATTTTCTTTGAAACTAAAAGCAAAATTTTGTACTACTGTTTCTAGATTCATATTTTTAAAGTTTTGCAGTATTGTGGAATCTATATTATTAATTTTTTTTCCAACAACTTCATTTATTAACTGCCACGTAATACGTATATTGTTTCGATTTTCAATAAATTTATTTTTATAATAGTTGTTTCTTGCATTATATATTTTTTTATTTAAGTAGTTTCTATATTTTTTATATTTGTTTTCAAAATTTTTGTTATTTGGGTAATTTCTCCACATTTTGTAAAGTTTATCCCTAACATTACAATTTTCGATAATTTCATTACTTATCCACGGGTTGTTAGATCTCGATTTATTATATTTGATTGTTTTCGTTGATTTCTTATATATTTCGCTAAACTTCTTATGAATACTACTATATATATCACTAACATTTTGACTCTGATATATGAAATTATTCCAATTAGTACTTATTATCATTTCATTCACTTTGTAGTTAACTATTTTCTTGGTGTCTTTACATTTATCGATTTTCCACCTCTGGATTTTGTCTTTATTAATAGAGCAAAAAAGAGAATAATGATATGATGTTGTGGTTCTTATTATTGATGCATTGATTTGTGTGTTTTGTTGATGGCATCTTATAAAGAGATGATCGATACAAGAGTTAGTTTTTTTGTTAATATCCTCTCTCGTCATTTCCTTTATTAAGCGTTCTAATCCACTAGCTGAGAGCATTTCCAAATATTTTGTTGTTGTTATATTTTGCTTTTTTATGTCGATATTCATATCTCCAACAATAACCATCTCTTGTTTGTTTTTAATTTTGTTTATCGTGTAATCGAGTTCTGTTATAAAGGTATTTACGTTTGTTGAGGGGGGACGGTAAATTGGAATGAGCGTAAGAGTTTTGTTATTTATGTTCACATCTACTTATATTGATTCAAAAGTAGTAATATTTAAAGGGTATTTAGTAAAGTTTATGGTCTCTTTAATGTATATTGCAATGCCACCACCTAACTTGTTGTTGCCATGACAGTCTTTTCTGTTTAAAAATATTGATGTAAGTCCGTTTATTTCATACATATCAACCTCATCGTCTGTTATGTTGGTTTCAACTAGTATAATAATTTTTATTTCATTTAAAATTTCATGTATGTCAACCAAGAAGTTAGCAAAATTTTTACGTAATGATCTTATGTTCATATAAATCAACGCAAAGGGATAACTTAAGAATGTTTTATTTATTTGATTAAACTTATTTAATGTTTGTTTTTGTACGTATTTCATATTAAATATTCTTTTTAAGTATTTGTTTAACAAGTTTTTATTGTTTTTTCCGAATTAACAATTAATAGTATTTGTTTAACTTTAATATGTTTTTTGTGATTAGGCAATAGATTCAATATCGCATGCATTACGAATTAATACGGCTGTTGAATTCTCGTTTTTCTTTGCAAACAAATGCCCATCTCGAACCCAAACAAATTTCCATTGGGACTCTTTTGCTTTGGTTTTAGCATGCCAAAGAAGTCGACGATTATTAGCTGTTAGCTGGTCATTTATATAAATAGTATTGTTTGTACGCATTGTTATATTGCTGTTATCGTTATTGTTTTTGGATATACCATACGTTTTTGTGAGTATATCTATATTAACCCTGTGACCACGTATTTTGGACATTAACTCTCTCTTTTTATTGAGGGAGCAAAACTCAATGATAATATTTTCGATTTTACTCAATTTATATGATTTACTAATATGAGAGTCTTGTATGTCAACGTTAGAAGAGGCAGAGATTTTTTTTATTACATCTATGGCGGCTATATTGCAGTCTTTTACATTGTTTATTTCTATATTATTTCTTAATAATTGCTGTTCAAGAGAATTAATTTTGCCCTCCATGTTCAGAAAACGAGCCTCTTTGGCCTCATTCTCTTTTTTAAGGTCGCTGACCTGGTTTGCTATTTGTGACATTGTTTCTGTAATTTTAGAAAATGCATTAGCCATTTCCTCTCTGAGCGTAATCAACAGGTTATTATTTAGTTGGTTTATGCTGGCTTTTATATCCCTTAAGTCATTTGCCACATTTGTTTTGAAATTTATTAAATCGGTTTTTAGCTCTGATACATTAGAGTTGACGGTGTTAAAATAATGTGGATCCGT
>OZ010653.1:58737753-58790253 GCA_963932375.1 Phania funesta | reverse complement strand
ACTAATACTAATACTAATACTAATACTAATACTAATACTAATACTAATACTAATACTAATACTAATACTAATACTAATACTAATACTAATACTAATACTAATACTAATACTAATACTAATACTAATACTAATACTAATACTAATACTAATACTAATACTAATACTAATACTAATACTAATACTAATACTAATACTAATACTAATACTAATACTAATACTAATACTAATACTAATACTAATACTAATACTAATACTAATACTAATACTAATACTAATACTAATACTAATACTAATACTAATACTAATACTAATACTAATACTAATACTAATACTAATACTAATACTAATACTAATACTAATACTAATACTAATACTAATACTAATACTAATACTAATACTAATACTAATACTAATACTAATACTAATACTAATACTAATACTAATACTAATACTAATACTAATACTAATACTAATACTAATACTAATACTAATACTAATACTAATACTAATACTAATACTAATACTAATACTAATACTAATACTAATACTAATACTAATACTAATACTAATACTAATACTAATACTAATACTAATACTAATACTAATACTAATACTAATACTAATACTAATACTAATACTAATACTAATACTAATACTAATACTAATACTAATACTAATACTAATACTAATACTAATACTAATACTAATACTAATACTAATACTAATACTAATACTAATACTAATACTAATACTAATACTAATACTAATACTAATACTAATACTAATACTAATACTAATACTAATACTAATACTAATACTAATACTAATACTAATACTAATACTAATACTAATACTAATACTAATACTAATACTAATACTAATACTAATACTAATACTAATACTAATACTAATACTAATACTAATACTAATACTAATACTAATACTAATACTAATACTAATACTAATACTAATACTAATACTAATACTAATACTAATACTAATACTAATACTAATACAAATACTAATACTAATACTAATACTAATACTAATACTAATACTAATACTAATACTAATACAATACTAATACTAATACTAATACTAATACTAATACTAATACTAATACTAATACTAATACTAATACTAATACTAATACTAATACTAATACTAATACTAATACTAATACTAATACTAATACTAATACTAATACTAATACTAATACTAATACTAATACTAATACTAATACTAATACTAATACTAATACTAATACTAATACTAATACTAATACTAATACTAATACTAATACTAATACTAATACTAATACTAATACTAATACTAATACTAATACTAATACTAATACTAATACTAATACTAATACTAATACTAATACTAATACTAATACTAATACTAATACTAATACTAATACTAATACTAATACTAATACTAATACTAATACTAATACTAATACTAATACTAATACTAATACTAATACTAATACTAATACTAATACTAATACTAATACTAATACTAATACTAATACTAATACTAATACTAATACTAATACTAATACTAATACTAATACTAATACTAATACTAATACTAATACTAATACTAATACTAATACTAATACTAATACTAATACTAATACTAATACTAATACTAATACTAATACTAATACTAATACTAATACTAATACTAATACTAATACTAATACTAATACTAATACTAATACTAATACTAATACTAATACTAATACTAATACTAATACTAATACTAATACTAATACTAATACTAATACTAATACTAATACTAATACTAATACTAATACTAATACTAATACTAATACTAATACTAATACTAATACTAATACTAATACTAATACTAATACTAATACTAATACTAATACTAATACTAATACTAATACTAATACTAATACTAATACTAATACTAATACTAATACTAATACTAATACTAATACTAATACTAATACTAATACTAATACTAATACTAATACTAATACTAATACTAATACTAATACTAATACTAATACTAATACTAATACTAATACTAATACTAATACTAATACTAATACTAATACTAATACTAATACTAATACTAATACTAATACTAATACTAATACTAATACTAATACTAATACTAATACTAATACTAATACTAATACTAATACTAATACTAATACTAATACTAATACTAATACTAATACTAATACTAATACTAATACTAATACTAATACTAATACTAATACTAATACTAATACTAATACTAATACTAATACTAATACTAATACTAATACTAATACTAATACTAATACTAATACTAATACTAATACTAATACTAATACTAATACTAATACTAATACTAATACTAATACTAATACTAATACTAATACTAATACTAATACTAATACTAATACTAATACTAATACTAATACTAATACTAATACTAATACTAATACTAATACTAATACTAATACTAATACTAATACTAATACTAATACTAATACTAATACTAATACTAATACTAATACTAATACTAATACTAATACTAATACTAATACTAATACTAATACTAATACTAATACTAATACTAATACTAATACTAATACTAATACTAATACTAATACTAATACTAATACTAATACTAATACTAATACTAATACTAATACTAATACTAATACTAATACTAATACTAATACTAATACTAATACTAATACTAATACTAATACTAATACTAATACTAATACTAATACTAATACTAATACTAATACTAATACTAATACTAATACTAATACTAATACTAATACTAATACTAATACTAATACTAATACTAATACTAATACTAATACTAATACTAATACTAATACTAATACTAATACTAATACTAATACTAATACTAATACTAATACTAATACTAATACTAATACTAATACTAATACTAATACTAATACTAATACTAATACTAATACTAATACTAATACTAATACTAATACTAATACTAATACTAATACTAATACTAATACTAATACTAATACTAATACTAATACTAATACTAATACTAATACTAATACTAATACTAATACTAATACTAATACTAATACTAATACTAATACTAATACTAATACTAATACTAATACTAATACTAATACTAATACTAATACTAATACTAATACTAATACTAATACTAATACTAATACTAATACTAATACTAATACTAATACTAATACTAATACTAATACTAATACTAATACTAATACTAATACTAATACTAATACTAATACTAATACTAATACTAATACTAATACTAATACTAATACTAATACTAATACTAATACTAATACTAATACTAATACTAATACTAATACTAATACTAATACTAATACTAATACTAATACTAATACTAATACTAATACTAATACTAATACTAATACTAATACTAATACTAATACTAATACTAATACTAATACTAATACTAATACTAATACTAATACTAATACTAATACTAATACTAATACTAATACTAATACTAATACTAATACTAATACTAATACTAATAATACTAATACTAATACTAATACTAATACTAATACTAATACTAATACTAATACTAATACTAATACTAATACTAATACTAATACTAATACTAATACTAATACTAATACTAATACTAATACTAATACTAATACTAATACTAATACTAATACTAATACTAATACTAATACTAATACTAATACTAATACTAATACTAATACTAATACTAATACTAATACTAATACTAATACTAATACTAATACTAATACTAATACTAATACTAATACTAATACTAATACTAATACTAATACTAATACTAATACTAATACTAATACTAATACTAATACTAATACTAATACTAATACTAATACTAATACTAATACTAATACTAATACTAATACTAATACTAATACTAATACTAATACTAATACTAATACTAATACTAATACTAATACTAATACTAATACTAATACTAATACTAATACTAATACTAATACTAATACTAATACTAATACTAATACTAATACTAATACTAATACTAATACTAATACTAATACTAATACTAATACTAATACTAATACTAATACTAATACTAATACTAATACTAATACTAATACTAATACTAATACTAATACTAATACTAATACTAATACTAATACTAATACTAATACTAATACTAATACTAATACTAATACTAATACTAATACTAATACTAATACTAATACTAATACTAATACTAATACTAATACTAATACTAATACTAATACTAATACTAATACTAATACTAATACTAATACTAATACTAATACTAATACTAATACTAATACTAATACTAATACTAATACTAATACTAATACTAATACTAATACTAATACTAATACTAATACTAATACTAATACTAATACTAATACTAATACTAATACTAATACTAATACTAATACTAATACTAATACTAATACTAATACTAATACTAATACTAATACTAATACTAATACTAATACTAATACTAATACTAATACTAATACTAATACTAATACTAATACTAATACTAATACTAATACTAATACTAATACTAATACTAATACTAATACTAATACTAATACTAATACTAATACTAATACTAATACTAATACTAATACTAATACTAATACTAATACTAATACTAATACTAATACTAATACTAATACTAATACTAATACTAATACTAATACTAATACTAATACTAATACTAATACTAATACTAATACTAATACTAATACTAATACTAATACTAATACTAATACTAATACTAATACTAATACTAATACTAATACTAATACTAATACTAATACTAATACTAATACTAATACTAATACTAATACTAATACTAATACTAATACTAATACTAATACTAATACTAATACTAATACTAATACTAATACTAATACTAATACTAATACTAATACTAATACTAATACTAATACTAATACTAATACTAATACTAATACTAATACTAATACTAATACTAATACTAATACTAATACTAATACTAATACTAATACTAATACTAATACTAATACTAATACTAATACTAATACTAATACTAATACTAATACTAATACTAATACTAATACTAATACTAATACTAATACTAATACTAATACTAATACTAATACTAATACTAATACTAATACTAATACTAATACTAATACTAATACTAATACTAATACTAATACTAATACTAATACTAATACTAATACTAATACTAATACTAATACTAATACTAATACTAATACTAATACTAATACTAATACTAATACTAATACTAATACTAATACTAATACTAATACTAATACTAATACTAATACTAATACTAATACTAATACTAATACTAATACTAATACTAATACTAATACTAATACTAATACTAATACTAATACTAATACTAATACTAATACTAATACTAATACTAATACTAATACTAATACTAATACTAATACTAATACTAATACTAATACTAATACTAATACTAATACTAATACTAATACTAATACTAATACTAATACTAATACTAATACTAATACTAATACTAATACTAATACTAATACTAATACTAATACTAATACTAATACTAATACTAATACTAATACTAATACTAATACTAATACTAATACTAATACTAATACTAATACTAATACTAATACTAATACTAATACTAATACTAATACTAATACTAATACTAATACTAATACTAATACTAATACTAATACTAATACTAATACTAATACTAATACTAATACTAATACTAATACTAATACTAATACTAATACTAATACTAATACTAATACTAATACTAATACTAATACTAATACTAATACTAATACTAATACTAATACTAATACTAATACTAATACTAATACTAATACTAATACTAATACTAATACTAATACTAATACTAATACTAATACTAATACTAATACTAATACTAATACTAATACTAATACTAATACTAATACTAATACTAATACTAATACTAATACTAATACTAATACTAATACTAATACTAATACTAATACTAATACTAATACTAATACTAATACTAATACTAATACTAATACTAATACTAATACTAATACTAATACTAATACTAATACTAATACTAATACTAATACTAATACTAATACTAATACTAATACTAATACTAATACTAATACTAATACTAATACTAATACTAATACTAATACTAATACTAATACTAATACTAATACTAATACTAATACTAATACTAATACTAATACTAATACTAATACTAATACTAATACTAATACTAATACTAATACTAATACTAATACTAATACTAATACTAATACTAATACTAATACTAATACTAATACTAATACTAATACTAATACTAATACTAATACTAATACTAATACTAATACTAATACTAATACTAATACTAATACTAATACTAATACTAATACTAATACTAATACTAATACTAATACTAATACTAATACTAATACTAATACTAATACTAATACTAATACTAATACTAATACTAATACTAATACTAATACTAATACTAATACTAATACTAATACTAATACTAATACTAATACTAATACTAATACTACTAATACTAATACTAATACTAATACTAATACTAATACTAATACTAATACTAATACTAATACTAATACTAATACTAATACTAATACTAATACTAATACTAATACTAATACTAATACTAATACTAATACTAATACTAATACTAATACTAATACTAATACTAATACTAATACTAATACTAATACTAATACTAATACTAATACTAATACTAATACTAATACTAATACTAATACTAATACTAATACTAATACTAATACTAATACTAATACTAATACTAATACTAATACTAATACTATTACTAATACTAATACTAATACTAATACTAATACTAGTATTAGTATTAGTATTAGTATTAGTATTAGTATTAGTATTAGTATTAGTATTAGTATTAGTATTAGTATTAGTATTAGTATTAGTATTAGTATTAGTATTAGTATTAGTATTAGTATTAGTATTAGTATTAGTATTAGTATTAGTATTAGTATTAGTATTAGTATTAGTATTAGTATTAGTATTAGTATTAGTATTAGTATTAGTATTAGTATTAGTATTAGTATTAGTATTAGTATTAGTATTAGTATTAGTATTAGTATTAGTATTAGTATTAGTATTAGTATTAGTATTAGTATTAGTATTAGTATTAGTATTAGTATTAGTATTAGTATTAGTATTAGTATTAGTATTAGTATTAGTATTAGTATTAGTATTAGTATTAGTATTAGTATTAGTATTAGTATTAGTATTAGTATTAGTATTAGTATTAGTATTAGTATTAGTATTAGTATTAGTATTAGTATTAGTATTAGTATTAGTATTAGTATTAGTATTAGTATTAGTATTAGTATTAGTATTAGTATTAGTATTAGTATTAGTATTAGTATTAGTATTAGTATTAGTATTAGTATTAGTATTAGTATTAGTATTAGTATTAGTATTAGTATTAGTATTAGTATTAGTATTAGTATTAGTATTAGTATTAGTATTAGTATTAGTATTAGTATTAGTATTAGTATTAGTATTAGTATTAGTATTAGTATTAGTATTAGTATTAGTATTAGTATTAGTATTAGTATTAGTATTAGTATTAGTATTAGTATTAGTATTAGTATTAGTATTAGTATTAGTATTAGTATTAGTATTAGTATTAGTATTAGTATTAGTATTAGTATTAGTATTAGTATTAGTATTAGTATTAGTATTAGTATTAGTATTAGTATTAGTATTAGTATTAGTATTAGTATTAGTATTAGTATTAGTATTAGTATTAGTATTAGTATTAGTATTAGTATTAGTATTAGTATTAGTATTAGTATTAGTATTAGTATTAGTATTAGTATTAGTATTAGTATTAGTATTAGTATTAGTATTAGTATTAGTATTAGTATTAGTATTAGTATTAGTATTAGTATTAGTATTAGTATTAGTATTAGTATTAGTATTAGTATTAGTATTAGTATTAGTATTAGTATTAGTATTAGTATTAGTATTAGTATTAGTATTAGTATTAGTATTAGTATTAGTATTAGTATTAGTATTAGTATTAGTATTAGTATTAGTATTAGTATTAGTATTAGTATTAGTATTAGTATTAGTATTAGTATTAGTATTAGTATTAGTATTAGTATTAGTATTAGTATTAGTATTAGTATTAGTATTAGTATTAGTATTAGTATTAGTATTAGTATTAGTATTAGTATTAGTATTAGTATTAGTATTAGTATTAGTATTAGTATTAGTATTAGTATTAGTATTAGTATTAGTATTAGTATTAGTATTAGTAGTATTAGTATTAGTATTAGTATTAGTATTAGTATTAGTATTAGTATTAGTATTAGTATTAGTATTAGTATTAGTATTAGTATTAGTATTAGTATTAGTATTAGTATTAGTATTAGTATTAGTATTAGTATTAGTATTAGTATTAGTATTAGTATTAGTATTAGTATTAGTATTAGTATTAGTATTAGTATTAGTATTAGTATTAGTATTAGTATTAGTATTAGTATTAGTATTAGTATTAGTATTAGTATTAGTATTAGTATTAGTATTAGTATTAGTATTAGTATTAGTATTAGTATTAGTATTAGTATTAGTATTAGTATTAGTATTAGTATTAGTATTAGTATTAGTATTAGTATTAGTATTAGTATTAGTATTAGTATTAGTATTAGTATTAGTATTAGTATTAGTATTAGTATTAGTATTAGTATTAGTATTAGTATTAGTATTAGTATTAGTATTAGTATTAGTATTAGTATTAGTATTAGTATTAGTATTAGTATTAGTATTAGTATTAGTATTAGTATTAGTATTAGTATTAGTATTAGTATTAGTATTAGTATTAGTATTAGTATTAGTATTAGTATTAGTATTAGTATTAGTATTAGTATTAGTATTAGTATTAGTATTAGTATTAGTATTAGTATTAGTATTAGTATTAGTATTAGTATTAGTATTAGTATTAGTATTAGTATTAGTATTAGTATTAGTATTAGTATTAGTATTAGTATTAGTATTAGTATTAGTATTAGTATTAGTATTAGTATTAGTATTAGTATTAGTATTAGTATTAGTATTAGTATTAGTATTAGTATTAGTATTAGTATTAGTATTAGTATTAGTATTAGTATTAGTATTAGTATTAGTATTAGTATTAGTATTAGTATTAGTATTAGTATTAGTATTAGTATTAGTATTAGTATTAGTATTAGTATTAGTATTAGTATTAGTATTAGTATTAGTATTAGTATTAGTATTAGTATTAGTATTAGTATTAGTATTAGTATTAGTATTAGTATTAGTATTAGTATTAGTATTAGTATTAGTATTAGTATTAGTATTAGTATTAGTATTAGTATTAGTATTAGTATTAGTATTAGTATTAGTATTAGTATTAGTATTAGTATTAGTATTAGTATTAGTATTAGTATTAGTATTAGTATTAGTATTAGTATTAGTATTAGTATTAGTATTAGTATTAGTATTAGTATTAGTATTAGTATTAGTATTAGTATTAGTATTAGTATTAGTATTAGTATTAGTATTAGTATTAGTATTAGTATTAGTATTAGTATTAGTATTAGTATTAGTATTAGTATTAGTATTAGTATTAGTATTAGTATTAGTATTAGTATTAGTATTAGTATTAGTATTAGTATTAGTATTAGTATTAGTATTAGTATTAGTATTAGTATTAGTATTAGTATTAGTATTAGTATTAGTATTAGTATTAGTATTAGTATTAGTATTAGTATTAGTATTAGTATTAGTATTAGTATTAGTATTAGTATTAGTATTAGTATTAGTATTAGTATTAGTATTAGTATTAGTATTAGTATTAGTATTAGTATTAGTATTAGTATTAGTATTAGTATTAGTATTAGTATTAGTATTAGTATTAGTATTAGTATTAGTATTAGTATTAGTATTAGTATTAGTATTAGTATTAGTATTAGTATTAGTATTAGTATTAGTATTAGTATTAGTATTAGTATTAGTATTAGTATTAGTATTAGTATTAGTATTAGTATTAGTATTAGTATTAGTATTAGTATTAGTATTAGTATTAGTATTAGTATTAGTATTAGTATTAGTATTAGTATTAGTATTAGTATTAGTATTAGTATTAGTATTAGTATTAGTATTAGTATTAGTATTAGTATTAGTATTAGTATTAGTATTAGTATTAGTATTAGTATTAGTATTAGTATTAGTATTAGTATTAGTATTAGTATTAGTATTAGTATTAGTATTAGTATTAGTATTAGTATTAGTATTAGTATTAGTATTAGTATTAGTATTAGTATTAGTATTAGTATTAGTATTAGTATTAGTATTAGTATTAGTATTAGTATTAGTATTAGTATTAGTATTAGTATTAGTATTAGTATTAGTATTAGTATTAGTATTAGTATTAGTATTAGTATTAGTATTAGTATTAGTATTAGTATTAGTATTAGTATTAGTATTAGTATTAGTATTAGTATTAGTATTAGTATTAGTATTAGTATTAGTATTAGTATTAGTATTAGTATTAGTATTAGTATTAGTATTAGTATTAGTATTAGTATTAGTATTAGTATTAGTATTAGTATTAGTATTAGTATTAGTATTAGTATTAGTATTAGTATTAGTATTAGTATTAGTATTAGTATTAGTATTAGTATTAGTATTAGTATTAGTATTAGTATTAGTATTAGTATTAGTATTAGTATTAGTATTAGTATTAGTATTAGTATTAGTATTAGTATTAGTATTAGTATTAGTATTAGTATTAGTATTAGTATTAGTATTAGTATTAGTATTAGTATTAGTATTAGTATTAGTATTAGTATTAGTATTAGTATTAGTATTAGTATTAGTATTAGTATTAGTATTAGTATTAGTATTAGTATTAGTATTAGTATTAGTATTAGTATTAGTATTAGTATTAGTATTAGTATTAGTATTAGTATTAGTATTAGTATTAGTATTAGTATTAGTATTAGTATTAGTATTAGTATTAGTATTAGTATTAGTATTAGTATTAGTATTAGTATTAGTATTAGTATTAGTATTAGTATTAGTATTAGTATTAGTATTAGTATTAGTATTAGTATTAGTATTAGTATTAGTATTAGTATTAGTATTAGTATTAGTATTAGTATTAGTATTAGTATTAGTATTAGTATTAGTATTAGTATTAGTATTAGTATTAGTATTAGTATTAGTATTAGTATTAGTATTAGTATTAGTATTAGTATTAGTATTAGTATTAGTATTAGTATTAGTATTAGTATTAGTATTAGTATTAGTATTAGTATTAGTATTAGTATTAGTATTAGTATTAGTATTAGTATTAGTATTAGTATTAGTATTAGTATTAGTATTAGTATTAGTATTAGTATTAGTATTAGTATTAGTATTAGTATTAGTATTAGTATTAGTATTAGTATTAGTATTAGTATTAGTATTAGTATTAGTATTAGTATTAGTATTAGTATTAGTATTAGTATTAGTATTAGTATTAGTATTAGTATTAGTATTAGTATTAGTATTAGTATTAGTATTAGTATTAGTATTAGTATTAGTATTAGTATTAGTATTAGTATTAGTATTAGTATTAGTATTAGTATTAGTATTAGTATTAGTATTAGTATTAGTATTAGTATTAGTATTAGTATTAGTATTAGTATTAGTATTAGTATTAGTATTAGTATTAGTATTAGTATTAGTATTAGTATTAGTATTAGTATTAGTATTAGTATTAGTATTAGTATTAGTATTAGTATTAGTATTAGTATTAGTATTAGTATTAGTATTAGTATTAGTATTAGTATTAGTATTAGTATTAGTATTAGTATTAGTATTAGTATTAGTATTAGTATTAGTATTAGTATTAGTATTAGTATTAGTATTAGTATTAGTATTAGTATTAGTATTAGTATTAGTATTAGTATTAGTATTAGTATTAGTATTAGTATTAGTATTAGTATTAGTATTAGTATTAGTATTAGTATTAGTATTAGTATTAGTATTAGTATTAGTATTAGTATTAGTATTAGTATTAGTATTAGTATTAGTATTAGTATTAGTATTAGTATTAGTATTAGTATTAGTATTAGTATTAGTATTAGTATTAGTATTAGTATTAGTATTAGTATTAGTATTAGTATTAGTATTAGTATTAGTATTAGTATTAGTATTAGTATTAGTATTAGTATTAGTATTAGTATTAGTATTAGTATTAGTATTAGTATTAGTATTAGTATTAGTATTAGTATTAGTATTAGTATTAGTATTAGTATTAGTATTAGTATTAGTATTAGTATTAGTATTAGTATTAGTATTAGTATTAGTATTAGTATTAGTATTAGTATTAGTATTAGTATTAGTATTAGTATTAGTATTAGTATTAGTATTAGTATTAGTATTAGTATTAGTATTAGTATTAGTATTAGTATTAGTATTAGTATTAGTATTAGTATTAGTATTAGTATTAGTATTAGTATTAGTATTAGTATTAGTATTAGTATTAGTATTAGTATTAGTATTAGTATTAGTATTAGTATTAGTATTAGTATTAGTATTAGTATTAGTATTAGTATTAGTATTAGTATTAGTATTAGTATTAGTATTAGTATTAGTATTAGTATTAGTATTAGTATTAGTATTAGTATTAGTATTAGTATTAGTATTAGTATTAGTATTAGTATTAGTATTAGTATTAGTATTAGTATTAGTATTAGTATTAGTATTAGTATTAGTATTAGTATTAGTATTAGTATTAGTATTAGTATTAGTATTAGTATTAGTATTAGTATTAGTATTAGTATTAGTATTAGTATTAGTATTAGTATTAGTATTAGTATTAGTATTAGTATTAGTATTAGTATTAGTATTAGTATTAGTATTAGTATTAGTATTAGTATTAGTATTAGTATTAGTATTAGTATTAGTATTAGTATTAGTATTAGTATTAGTATTAGTATTAGTATTAGTATTAGTATTAGTATTAGTATTAGTATTAGTATTAGTATTAGTATTAGTATTAGTATTAGTATTAGTATTAGTATTAGTATTAGTATTAGTATTAGTATTAGTATTAGTATTAGTATTAGTATTAGTATTAGTATTAGTATTAGTATTAGTATTAGTATTAGTATTAGTATTAGTATTAGTATTAGTATTAGTATTAGTATTAGTATTAGTATTAGTATTAGTATTAGTATTAGTATTAGTATTAGTATTAGTATTAGTATTAGTATTAGTATTAGTATTAGTATTAGTATTAGTATTAGTATTAGTATTAGTATTAGTATTAGTATTAGTATTAGTATTAGTATTAGTATTAGTATTAGTATTAGTATTAGTATTAGTATTAGTATTAGTATTAGTATTAGTATTAGTATTAGTATTAGTATTAGTATTAGTATTAGTATTAGTATTAGTATTAGTATTAGTATTAGTATTAGTATTAGTATTAGTATTAGTATTAGTATTAGTATTAGTATTAGTATTAGTATTAGTATTAGTATTAGTATTAGTATTAGTATTACTAATACTAATACTAATACTAATACTAATACTAATACTAATACTAATACTAATACTAATACTAATACTAATACTAATACTAATACTATTACTATTACTATTACTAATACTAATACTAATACTAATACTAATACTAATACTAATACTAATACTAATACTAATACTAATACTAATACTAATACTAATACTAATACTTATACTAATACTAATACTATTACTAATACTATTACTAATACTAATACTAATACTAATACTAATACTATTACTAATACTAATACTAATACTAATACTAATACTAATACTAATACTATTACTATACTATTACTAATACTAATACTAATACTAATACTAATACTAATACTAATACTAATACTAATACTAATACTAATACTAATACTAATACTAATACTAATACTAATACTAATACTAATACTAATACTAATACTAATACTAATACTAATACTAATACTAATACTAATACTAATACTAATACTAATACTAATACTAATACTAATACTAATACTAATACTAATACTAATACTAATACTAATACTAATACTAATACTAATACTAATACTAATACTAATACTAATACTAATACTAATACTAATACTAATACTAATACTAATACTAATACTAATACTAATACTAATACTAATACTAATACTAATACTAATACTAATACTAATACTAATACTAATACTAATACTAATACTAATACTAATACTAATACTAATACTAATACTAATACTAATACTAATACTAATACTAATACTAATACTAATACTAATACTAATACTAATACTAATACTAATACTAATACTAATACTAATACTAATACTAATACTAATACTAATACTAATACTAATACTAATACTAATACTAATACTAATACTAATACTAATACTAATACTAATACTAATACTAATACTAATACTAATACTAATACTAATACTAATACTAATACTAATACTAATACTAATACTAATACTAATACTAATACTAATACTAATACTAATACTAATACTAATACTAATACTAATACTAATACTAATACTAATACTAATACTAATACTAATACTAATACTAATACTAATACTAATACTAATACTAATACTAATACTAATACTAATACTAATACTAATACTAATACTAATACTAATACTAATACTAATACTAATACTAATACTAATACTAATACTAATACTAATACTAATACTAATACTAATACTAATACTAATACTAATACTAATACTAATACTAATACTAATACTAATACTAATACTAATACTAATACTAATACTAATACTAATACTAATACTAATACTAATACTAATACTAATACTAATACTAATACTAATACTAATACTAATACTAATACTAATACTAATACTAATACTAATACTAATACTAATACTAATACTAATACTAATACTAATACTAATACTAATACTAATACTAATACTAATACTAATACTAATACTAATACTAATACTAATACTAATACTAATACTAATACTAATACTAATACTAATACTAATACTAATACTAATACTAATACTAATACTAATACTAATACTAATACTAATACTAATACTAATACTAATACTAATACTAATACTAATACTAATACTAATACTAATACTAATACTAATACTAATACTAATACTAATACTAATACTAATACTAATACTAATACTAATACTAATACTAATACTAATACTAATACTAATACTAATACTAATACTAATACTAATACTAATACTAATACTAATACTAATACTAATACTAATACTAATACTAATACTAATACTAATACTAATACTAATACTAATACTAATACTAATACTAATACTAATACTAATACTAATACTAATACTAATACTAATACTAATACTAATACTAATACTAATACTAATACTAATACTAATACTAATACTAATACTAATACTAATACTAATACTAATACTAATACTAATACTAATACTAATACTAATACTAATACTAATACTAATACTAATACTAATACTAATACTAATACTAATACTAATACTAATACTAATACTAATACTAATACTAATACTAATACTAATACTAATACTAATACTAATACTAATACTAATACTAATACTAATACTAATACTAATACTAATACTAATACTAATACTAATACTAATACTAATACTAATACTAATACTAATACTAATACTAATACTAATACTAATACTAATACTAATACTAATACTAATACTAATACTAATACTAATACTAATACTAATACTAATACTAATACTAATACTAATACTAATACTAATACTAATACTAATACTAATACTAATACTAATACTAATACTAATACTAATACTAATACTAATACTAATACTAATACTAATACTAATACTAATACTAATACTAATACTAATACTAATACTAATACTAATACTAATACTAATACTAATACTAATACTAATACTAATACTAATACTAATACTAATACTAATACTAATACTAATACTAATACTAATACTAATACTAATACTAATACTAATACTAATACTAATACTAATACTAATACTAATACTAATACTAATACTAATACTAATACTAATACTAATACTAATACTAATACTAATACTAATACTAATACTAATACTAATACTAATACTAATACTAATACTAATACTAATACTAATACTAATACTAATACTAATACTAATACTAATACTAATACTAATACTAATACTAATACTAATACTAATACTAATACTAATACTAATACTAATACTAATACTAATACTAATACTAATACTAATACTAATACTAATACTAATACTAATACTAATACTAATACTAATACTAATACTAATACTAATACTAATACTAATACTAATACTAATACTAATACTAATACTAATACTAATACTAATACTAATACTAATACTAATACTAATACTAATACTAATACTAATACTAATACTAATACTAATACTAATACTAATACTAATACTAATACTAATACTAATACTAATACTAATACTAATACTAATACTAATACTAATACTAATACTAATACTAATACTAATACTAATACTAATACTAATACTAATACTAATACTAATACTAATACTAATACTAATACTAATACTAATACTAATACTAATACTAATACTAATACTAATACTAATACTAATACTAATACTAATACTAATACTAATACTAATACTAATACTAATACTAATACTAATACTAATACTAATACTAATACTAATACTAATACTAATACTAATACTAATACTAATACTAATACTAATACTAATACTAATACTAATACTAATACTAATACTAATACTAATACTAATACTAATACTAATACTAATACTAATACTAATACTAATACTAATACTAATACTAATACTAATACTAATACTAATACTAATACTAATACTAATACTAATACTAATACTAATACTAATACTAATACTAATACTAATACTAATACTAATACTAATACTAATACTAATACTAATACTAATACTAATACTAATACTAATACTAATACTAATACTAATACTAATACTAATACTAATACTAATACTAATACTAATACTAATACTAATACTAATACTAATACTAATACTAATACTAATACTAATACTAATACTAATACTAATACTAATACTAATACTAATACTAATACTAATACTAATACTAATACTAATACTAATACTAATACTAATACTAATACTAATACTAATACTAATACTAATACTAATACTAATACTAATACTAATACTAATACTAATACTAATACTAATACTAATACTAATACTAATACTAATACTAATACTAATACTAATACTAATACTAATACTAATACTAATACTAATACTAATACTAATACTAATACTAATACTAATACTAATACTAATACTAATACTAATACTAATACTAATACTAATACTAATACTAATACTAATACTAATACTAATACTAATACTAATACTAATACTAATACTAATACTAATACTAATACTAATACTAATACTAATACTAATACTAATACTAATACTAATACTAATACTAATACTAATACTAATACTAATACTAATACTAATACTAATACTAATACTAATACTAATACTAATACTAATACTAATACTAATACTAATACTAATACTAATACTAATACTAATACTAATACTAATAATACTAATACTAATACTAATACTAATACTAATACTAATACTAATACTAATACTAATACTAATACTAATACTAATACTAATACTAATACTAATACTAATACTAATACTAATACTAATACTAATACTAATACTAATACTAATACTAATACTAATACTAATACTAATACTAATACTAATACTAATACTAATACTAATACTAATACTAATACTAATACTAATACTAATACTAATACTAATACTAATACTAATACTAATACTAATACTAATACTAATACTAATACTAATACTAATACTAATACTAATACTAATACTAATACTAATACTAATACTAATACTAATACTAATACTAATACTAATACTAATACTAATACTAATACTAATACTAATACTAATACTAATACTAATACTAATACTAATACTAATACTAATACTAATACTAATACTAATACTAATACTAATACTAATACTAATACTAATACTAATACTAATACTAATACTAATACTAATACTAATACTAATACTAATACTAATACTAATACTAATACTAATACTAATACTAATACTAATACTAATACTAATACTAATACTAATACTAATACTAATACTAATACTAATACTAATACTAATACTAATACTAATACTAATACTAATACTAATACTAATACTAATACTAATACTAATACTAATACTAATACTAATACTAATACTAATACTAATACTAATACTAATACTAATACTAATACTAATACTAATACTAATACTAATACTAATACTAATACTAATACTAATACTAATACTAATACTAATACTAATACTAATACTAATACTAATACTAATACTAATACTAATACTAATACTAATACTAATACTAATACTAATACTAATACTAATACTAATACTAATACTAATACTAATACTAATACTAATACTAATACTAATACTAATACTAATACTAATACTAATACTAATACTAATACTAATACTAATACTAATACTAATACTAATACTAATACTAATACTAATACTAATACTAATACTAATACTAATACTAATACTAATACTAATACTAATACTAATACTAATACTAATACTAATACTAATACTAATACTAATACTAATACTAATACTAATACTAATACTAATACTAATACTAATACTAATACTAATACTAATACTAATACTAATACTAATACTAATACTAATACTAATACTAATACTAATACTAATACTAATACTAATACTAATACTAATACTAATACTAATACTAATACTAATACTAATACTAATACTAATACTAATACTAATACTAATACTAATACTAATACTAATACTAATACTAATACTAATACTAATACTAATACTAATACTAATACTAATACTAATACTAATACTAATACTAATACTAATACTAATACTAATACTAATACTAATACTAATACTAATACTAATACTAATACTAATACTAATACTAATACTAATACTAATACTAATACTAATACTAATACTAATACTAATACTAATACTAATACTAATACTAATACTAATACTAATACTAATACTAATACTAATACTAATACTAATACTAATACTAATACTAATACTAATACTAATACTAATACTAATACTAATACTAATACTAATACTAATACTAATACTAATACTAATACTAATACTAATACTAATACTAATACTAATACTAATACTAATACTAATACTAATACTAATACTAATACTAATACTAATACTAATACTAATACTAATACTAATACTAATACTAATACTAATACTAATACTAATACTAATACTAATACTAATACTAATACTAATACTAATACTAATACTAATACTAATACTAATACTAATACTAATACTAATACTAATACTAATACTAATACTAATACTAATACTAATACTAATACTAATACTAATACTAATACTAATACTAATACTAATACTAATACTAATACTAATACTAATACTAATACTAATACTAATACTAATACTAATACTAATACTAATACTAATACTAATACTAATACTAATACTAATACTAATACTAATACTAATACTAATACTAATACTAATACTAATACTAATACTAATACTAATACTAATACTAATACTAATACTAATACTAATACTAATACTAATACTAATACTAATACTAATACTAATACTAATACTAATACTAATACTAATACTAATACTAATACTAATACTAATACTAATACTAATACTAATACTAATACTAATACTAATACTAATACTAATACTAATACTAATACTAATACTAATACTAATACTAATACTAATACTAATACTAATACTAATACTAATACTAATACTAATACTAATACTAATACTAATACTAATACTAATACTAATACTAATACTAATACTAATACTAATACTAATACTAATACTAATACTAATACTAATACTAATACTAATACTAATACTAATACTAATACTAATACTAATACTAATACTAATACTAATACTAATACTAATACTAATACTAATACTAATACTAATACTAATACTAATACTAATACTAATACTAATACTAATACTAATACTAATACTAATACTAATACTAATACTAATACTAATACTAATACTAATACTAATACTAATACTAATACTAATACTAATACTAATACTAATACTAATACTAATACTAATACTAATACTAATACTAATACTAATACTAATACTAATACTAATACTAATACTAATACTAATACTAATACTAATACTAATACTAATACTAATACTAATACTAATACTAATACTAATACTAATACTAATACTAATACTAATACTAATACTAATACTAATACTAATACTAATACTAATACTAATACTAATACTAATACTAATACTAATACTAATACTAATACTAATACTAATACTAATACTAATACTAATACTAATACTAATACTAATACTAATACTAATACTAATACTAATACTAATACTAATACTAATACTAATACTAATACTAATACTAATACTAATACTAATACTAATACTAATACTAATACTAATACTAATACTAATACTAATACTAATACTAATACTAATACTAATACTAATACTAATACTAATACTAATACTAATACTAATACTAATACTAATACTAATACTAATACTAATACTAATACTAATACTAATACTAATACTAATACTAATACTAATACTAATACTAATACTAATACTAATACTAATACTAATACTAATACTAATACTAATACTAATACTAATACTAATACTAATACTAATACTAATACTAATACTAATACTAATACTAATACTAATACTAATACTAATACTAATACTAATACTAATACTAATACTAATACTAATACTAATACTAATACTAATACTAATACTAATACTAATACTAATACTAATACTAATACTAATACTAATACTAATACTAATACTAATACTAATACTAATACTAATACTAATACTAATACTAATACTAATACTAATACTAATACTAATACTAATACTAATACTAATACTAATACTAATACTAATACTAATACTAATACTAATACTAATACTAATACTAATACTAATACTAATACTAATACTAATACTAATACTAATACTAATACTAATACTAATACTAATACTAATACTAATACTAATACTAATACTAATACTAATACTAATACTAATACTAATACTAATACTAATACTAATACTAATACTAATACTAATACTAATACTAATACTAATACTAATACTAATACTAATACTAATACTAATACTAATACTAATACTAATACTAATACTAATACTAATACTAATACTAATACTAATACTAATACTAATACTAATACTAATACTAATACTAATACTAATACTAATACTAATACTAATACTAATACTAATACTAATACTAATACTAATACTAATACTAATACTAATACTAATACTAATACTAATACTAATACTAATACTAATACTAATACTAATACTAATACTAATACTAATACTAATACTAATACTAATACTAATACTAATACTAATACTAATACTAATACTAATACTAATACTAATACTAATACTAATACTAATACTAATACTAATACTAATACTAATACTAATACTAATACTAATACTAATACTAATACTAATACTAATACTAATACTAATACTAATACTAATACTAATACTAATACTAATACTAATACTAATACTAATACTAATACTAATACTAATACTAATACTAATACTAATACTAATACTAATACTAATACTAATACTAATACTAATACTAATACTAATACTAATACTAATACTAATACTAATACTAATACTAATACTAATACTAATACTAATACTAATACTAATACTAATACTAATACTAATACTAATACTAATACTAATACTAATACTAATACTAATACTAATACTAATACTAATACTAATACTAATACTAATACTAATACTAATACTAATACTAATACTAATACTAATACTAATACTAATACTAATACTAATACTAATACTAATACTAATACTAATACTAATACTAATACTAATACTAATACTAATACTAATACTAATACTAATACTAATACTAATACTAATACTAATACTAATACTAATACTAATACTAATACTAATACTAATACTAATACTAATACTAATACTAATACTAATACTAATACTAATACTAATACTAATACTAATACTAATACTAATACTAATACTAATACTAATACTAATACTAATACTAATACTAATACTAATACTAATACTAATACTAATACTAATACTAATACTAATACTAATACTAATACTAATACTAATACTAATACTAATACTAATACTAATACTAATACTAATACTAATACTAATACTAATACTAATACTAATACTAATACTAATACTAATACTAATACTAATACTAATACTAATATTAGTATTAGTATTAGTATTAGTATTAGTATTAGTATTAGTATTAGTATTAGTATTAGTATTAGTATTAGTATTAGTATTAGTATTAGTATTAGTATTAGTATTAGTATTAGTATTAGTATTAGTATTAGTATTAGTATTAGTATTAGTATTAGTATTAGTATTAGTATTAGTATTAGTATTAGTATTAGTATTAGTATTAGTATTAGTATTAGTATTAGTATTAGTATTAGTATTAGTATTAGTATTAGTATTAGTATTAGTATTAGTATTAGTATTAGTATTAGTATTAGTATTAGTATTAGTATTAGTATTAGTATTAGTATTAGTATTAGTATTAGTATTAGTATTAGTATTAGTATTAGTATTAGTATTAGTATTAGTATTAGTATTAGTATTAGTATTAGTATTAGTATTAGTATTAGTATTAGTATTAGTATTAGTATTAGTATTAGTATTAGTATTAGTATTAGTATTAGTATTAGTATTAGTATTAGTATTAGTATTAGTATTAGTATTAGTATTAGTATTAGTATTAGTATTAGTATTAGTATTAGTATTAGTATTAGTATTAGTATTAGTATTAGTATTAGTATTAGTATTAGTATTAGTATTAGTATTAGTATTAGTATTAGTATTAGTATTAGTATTAGTATTAGTATTAGTATTAGTATTAGTATTAGTATTAGTATTAGTATTAGTATTAGTATTAGTATTAGTATTAGTATTAGTATTAGTATTAGTATTAGTATTAGTATTAGTATTAGTATTAGTATTAGTATTAGTATTAGTATTAGTATTAGTATTAGTATTAGTATTAGTATTAGTATTAGTATTAGTATTAGTATTAGTATTAGTATTAGTATTAGTATTAGTATTAGTATTAGTATTAGTATTAGTATTAGTATTAGTATTAGTATTAGTATTAGTATTAGTATTAGTATTAGTATTAGTATTAGTATTAGTATTAGTATTAGTATTAGTATTAGTATTAGTATTAGTATTAGTATTAGTATTAGTATTAGTATTAGTATTAGTATTAGTATTAGTATTAGTATTAGTATTAGTATTAGTATTAGTATTAGTATTAGTATTAGTATTAGTATTAGTATTAGTATTAGTATTAGTATTAGTATTAGTATTAGTATTAGTATTAGTATTAGTATTAGTATTAGTATTAGTATTAGTATTAGTATTAGTATTAGTATTAGTATTAGTATTAGTATTAGTATTAGTATTAGTATTAGTATTAGTATTAGTATTAGTATTAGTATTAGTATTAGTATTAGTATTAGTATTAGTATTAGTATTAGTATTAGTATTAGTATTAGTATTAGTATTAGTATTAGTATTAGTATTAGTATTAGTATTAGTATTAGTATTAGTATTAGTATTAGTATTAGTATTAGTATTAGTATTAGTATTAGTATTAGTATTAGTATTAGTATTAGTATTAGTATTAGTATTAGTATTAGTATTAGTATTAGTATTAGTATTAGTATTAGTATTAGTATTAGTATTAGTATTAGTATTAGTATTAGTATTAGTATTAGTATTAGTATTAGTATTAGTATTAGTATTAGTATTAGTATTAGTATTAGTATTAGTATTAGTATTAGTATTAGTATTAGTATTAGTATTAGTATTAGTATTAGTATTAGTATTAGTATTAGTATTAGTATTAGTATTAGTATTAGTATTAGTATTAGTATTAGTATTAGTATTAGTATTAGTATTAGTATTAGTATTAGTATTAGTATTAGTATTAGTATTAGTATTAGTATTAGTATTAGTATTAGTATTAGTATTAGTATTAGTATTAGTATTAGTATTAGTATTAGTATTAGTATTAGTATTAGTATTAGTATTAGTATTAGTATTAGTATTAGTATTAGTATTAGTATTAGTATTAGTATTAGTATTAGTATTAGTATTAGTATTAGTATTAGTATTAGTATTAGTATTAGTATTAGTATTAGTATTAGTATTAGTATTAGTATTAGTATTAGTATTAGTATTAGTATTAGTATTAGTATTAGTATTAGTATTAGTATTAGTATTAGTATTAGTATTAGTATTAGTATTAGTATTAGTATTAGTATTAGTATTAGTATTAGTATTAGTATTAGTATTAGTATTAGTATTAGTATTAGTATTAGTATTAGTATTAGTATTAGTATTAGTATTAGTATTAGTATTAGTATTAGTATTAGTATTAGTATTAGTATTAGTATTAGTATTAGTATTAGTATTAGTATTAGTATTAGTATTAGTATTAGTATTAGTATTAGTATTAGTATTAGTATTAGTATTAGTATTAGTATTAGTATTAGTATTAGTATTAGTATTAGTATTAGTATTAGTATTAGTATTAGTATTAGTATTAGTATTAGTATTAGTATTAGTATTAGTATTAGTATTAGTATTAGTATTAGTATTAGTATTAGTATTAGTATTAGTATTAGTATTAGTATTAGTATTAGTATTAGTATTAGTATTAGTATTAGTATTAGTATTAGTATTAGTATTAGTATTAGTATTAGTATTAGTATTAGTATTAGTATTAGTATTAGTATTAGTATTAGTATTAGTATTAGTATTAGTATTAGTATTAGTATTAGTATTAGTATTAGTATTAGTATTAGTATTAGTATTAGTATTAGTATTAGTATTAGTATTAGTATTAGTATTAGTATTAGTATTAGTATTAGTATTAGTATTAGTATTAGTATTAGTATTAGTATTAGTATTAGTATTAGTATTAGTATTAGTATTAGTATTAGTATTAGTATTAGTATTAGTATTAGTATTAGTATTAGTATTAGTATTAGTATTAGTATTAGTATTAGTATTAGTATTAGTATTAGTATTAGTATTAGTATTAGTATTAGTATTAGTATTAGTATTAGTATTAGTATTAGTATTAGTATTAGTATTAGTATTAGTATTAGTATTAGTATTAGTATTAGTATTAGTATTAGTATTAGTATTAGTATTAGTATTAGTATTAGTATTAGTATTAGTATTAGTATTAGTATTAGTATTAGTATTAGTATTAGTATTAGTATTAGTATTAGTATTAGTATTAGTATTAGTATTAGTATTAGTATTAGTATTAGTATTAGTATTAGTATTAGTATTAGTATTAGTATTAGTATTAGTATTAGTATTAGTATTAGTATTAGTATTAGTATTAGTATTAGTATTAGTATTAGTATTAGTATTAGTATTAGTATTAGTATTAGTATTAGTATTAGTATTAGTATTAGTATTAGTATTAGTATTAGTATTAGTATTAGTATTAGTATTAGTATTAGTATTAGTATTAGTATTAGTATTAGTATTAGTATTAGTATTAGTATTAGTATTAGTATTAGTATTAGTATTAGTATTAGTATTAGTATTAGTATTAGTATTAGTATTAGTATTAGTATTAGTATTAGTATTAGTATTAGTATTAGTATTAGTATTAGTATTAGTATTAGTATTAGTATTAGTATTAGTATTAGTATTAGTATTAGTATTAGTATTAGTATTAGTATTAGTATTGTATTAGTATTAGTATTAGTATTAGTATTAGTATTAGTATTAGTATTAGTATTAGTATTAGTATTAGTATTAGTATTAGTATTAGTATTAGTATTAGTATTAGTATTAGTATTAGTATTAGTATTAGTATTAGTATTAGTATTAGTATTAGTATTAGTATTAGTATTAGTATTAGTATTAGTATTAGTATTAGTATTAGTATTAGTATTAGTATTAGTATTAGTATTAGTATTAGTATTAGTATTAGTATTAGTATTAGTATTAGTATTAGTATTAGTATTAGTATTAGTATTAGTATTAGTATTAGTATTAGTATTAGTATTAGTATTAGTATTAGTATTAGTATTAGTATTAGTATTAGTATTAGTATTAGTATTAGTATTAGTATTAGTATTAGTATTAGTATTAGTATTAGTATTAGTATTAGTATTAGTATTAGTATTAGTATTAGTATTAGTATTAGTATTAGTATTAGTATTAGTATTAGTATTAGTATTAGTATTAGTATTAGTATTAGTATTAGTATTAGTATTAGTATTAGTATTAGTATTAGTATTAGTATTAGTATTAGTATTAGTATTAGTATTAGTATTAGTATTAGTATTAGTATTAGTATTAGTATTAGTATTAGTATTAGTATTAGTATTAGTATTAGTATTAGTATTAGTATTAGTATTAGTATTAGTATTAGTATTAGTATTAGTATTAGTATTAGTATTAGTATTAGTATTAGTATTAGTATTAGTATTAGTATTAGTATTAGTATTAGTATTAGTATTAGTATTAGTATTAGTATTAGTATTAGTATTAGTATTAGTATTAGTATTAGTATTAGTATTAGTATTAGTATTAGTATTAGTATTAGTATTAGTATTAGTATTAGTATTAGTATTAGTATTAGTATTAGTATTAGTATTAGTATTAGTATTAGTATTAGTATTAGTATTAGTATTAGTATTAGTATTAGTATTAGTATTAGTATTAGTATTAGTATTAGTATTAGTATTAGTATTAGTATTAGTATTAGTATTAGTATTAGTATTAGTATTAGTATTAGTATTAGTATTAGTATTAGTATTAGTATTAGTATTAGTATTAGTATTAGTATTAGTATTAGTATTAGTATTAGTATTAGTATTAGTATTAGTATTAGTATTAGTATTAGTATTAGTATTAGTATTAGTATTAGTATTAGTATTAGTATTAGTATTAGTATTAGTATTAGTATTAGTATTAGTATTAGTATTAGTATTAGTATTAGTATTAGTATTAGTATTAGTATTAGTATTAGTATTAGTATTAGTATTAGTATTAGTATTAGTATTAGTATTAGTATTAGTATTAGTATTAGTATTAGTATTAGTATTAGTATTAGTATTAGTATTAGTATTAGTATTAGTATTAGTATTAGTATTAGTATTAGTATTAGTATTAGTATTAGTATTAGTATTAGTATTAGTATTAGTATTAGTATTAGTATTAGTATTAGTATTAGTATTAGTATTAGTATTAGTATTAGTATTAGTATTAGTATTAGTATTAGTATTAGTATTAGTATTAGTATTAGTATTAGTATTAGTATTAGTATTAGTATTAGTATTAGTATTAGTATTAGTATTAGTATTAGTATTAGTATTAGTATTAGTATTAGTATTAGTATTAGTATTAGTATTAGTATTAGTATTAGTATTAGTATTAGTATTAGTATTAGTATTAGTATTAGTATTAGTATTAGTATTAGTATTAGTATTAGTATTAGTATTAGTATTAGTATTAGTATTAGTATTAGTATTAGTATTAGTATTAGTATTAGTATTAGTATTAGTATTAGTATTAGTATTAGTATTAGTATTAGTATTAGTATTAGTATTAGTATTAGTATTAGTATTAGTATTAGTATTAGTATTAGTATTAGTATTAGTATTAGTATTAGTATTAGTATTAGTATTAGTATTAGTATTAGTATTAGTATTAGTATTAGTATTAGTATTAGTATTAGTATTAGTATTAGTATTAGTATTAGTATTAGTATTAGTATTAGTATTAGTATTAGTATTAGTATTAGTATTAGTATTAGTATTAGTATTAGTATTAGTATTAGTATTAGTATTAGTATTAGTATTAGTATTAGTATTAGTATTAGTATTAGTATTAGTATTAGTATTAGTATTAGTATTAGTATTAGTATTAGTATTAGTATTAGTATTAGTATTAGTATTAGTATTAGTATTAGTATTAGTATTAGTATTAGTATTAGTATTAGTATTAGTATTAGTATTAGTATTAGTATTAGTATTAGTATTAGTATTAGTATTAGTATTAGTATTAGTATTAGTATTAGTATTAGTATTAGTATTAGTATTAGTATTAGTATTAGTATTAGTATTAGTATTAGTATTAGTATTAGTATTAGTATTAGTATTAGTATTAGTATTAGTATTAGTATTAGTATTAGTATTAGTATTAGTATTAGTATTAGTATTAGTATTAGTATTAGTATTAGTATTAGTATTAGTATTAGTATTAGTATTAGTATTAGTATTAGTATTAGTATTAGTATTAGTATTAGTATTAGTATTAGTATTAGTATTAGTATTAGTATTAGTATTAGTATTAGTATTAGTATTAGTATTAGTATTAGTATTAGTATTAGTATTAGTATTAGTATTAGTATTAGTATTAGTATTAGTATTAGTATTAGTATTAGTATTAGTATTAGTATTAGTATTAGTATTAGTATTAGTATTAGTATTAGTATTAGTATTAGTATTAGTATTAGTATTAGTATTAGTATTAGTATTAGTATTAGTATTAGTATTAGTATTAGTATTAGTATTAGTATTAGTATTAGTATTAGTATTAGTATTAGTATTAGTATTAGTATTAGTATTAGTATTAGTATTAGTATTAGTATTAGTATTAGTATTAGTATTAGTATTAGTATTAGTATTAGTATTAGTATTAGTATTAGTATTAGTATTAGTATTAGTATTAGTATTAGTATTAGTATTAGTATTAGTATTAGTATTAGTATTAGTATTAGTATTAGTATTAGTATTAGTATTAGTATTAGTATTAGTATTAGTATTAGTATTAGTATTAGTATTAGTATTAGTATTAGTATTAGTATTAGTATTAGTATTAGTATTAGTATTAGTATTAGTATTAGTATTAGTATTAGTATTAGTATTAGTATTAGTATTAGTATTAGTATTAGTATTAGTATTAGTATTAGTATTAGTATTAGTATTAGTATTAGTATTAGTATTAGTATTAGTATTAGTATTAGTATTAGTATTAGTATTAGTATTAGTATTAGTATTAGTATTAGTATTAGTATTAGTATTAGTATTAGTATTAGTATTAGTATTAGTATTAGTATTAGTATTAGTATTAGTATTAGTATTAGTATTAGTATTAGTATTAGTATTAGTATTAGTATTAGTATTAGTATTAGTATTAGTATTAGTATTAGTATTAGTATTAGTATTAGTATTAGTATTAGTATTAGTATTAGTATTAGTATTAGTATTAGTATTAGTATTAGTATTAGTATTAGTATTAGTATTAGTATTAGTATTAGTATTAGTATTAGTATTAGTATTAGTATTAGTATTAGTATTAGTATTAGTATTAGTATTAGTATTAGTATTAGTATTAGTATTAGTATTAGTATTAGTATTAGTATTAGTATTAGTATTAGTATTAGTATTAGTATTAGTATTAGTATTAGTATTAGTATTAGTATTAGTATTAGTATTAGTATTAGTATTAGTATTAGTATTAGTATTAGTATTAGTATTAGTATTAGTATTAGTATTAGTATTAGTATTAGTATTAGTATTAGTATTAGTATTAGTATTAGTATTAGTATTAGTATTAGTATTAGTATTAGTATTAGTATTAGTATTAGTATTAGTATTAGTATTAGTATTAGTATTAGTATTAGTATTAGTATTAGTATTAGTATTAGTATTAGTATTAGTATTAGTATTAGTATTAGTATTAGTATTAGTATTAGTATTAGTATTAGTATTAGTATTAGTATTAGTATTAGTATTAGTATTAGTATTAGTATTAGTATTAGTATTAGTATTAGTATTAGTATTAGTATTAGTATTAGTATTAGTATTAGTATTAGTATTAGTATTAGTATTAGTATTAGTATTAGTATTAGTATTAGTATTAGTATTAGTATTAGTATTAGTATTAGTATTAGTATTAGTATTAGTATTAGTATTAGTATTAGTATTAGTATTAGTATTAGTATTAGTATTAGTATTAGTATTAGTATTAGTATTAGTATTAGTATTAGTATTAGTATTAGTATTAGTATTAGTATTAGTATTAGTATTAGTATTAGTATTAGTATTAGTATTAGTATTAGTATTAGTATTAGTATTAGTATTAGTATTAGTATTAGTATTAGTATTAGTATTAGTATTAGTATTAGTATTAGTATTAGTATTAGTATTAGTATTAGTATTAGTATTAGTATTAGTATTAGTATTAGTATTAGTATTAGTATTAGTATTAGTATTAGTATTAGTATTAGTATTAGTATTAGTATTAGTATTAGTATTAGTATTAGTATTAGTATTAGTATTAGTATTAGTATTAGTATTAGTATTAGTATTAGTATTAGTATTAGTATTAGTATTAGTATTAGTATTAGTATTAGTATTAGTATTAGTATTAGTATTAGTATTAGTATTAGTATTAGTATTAGTATTAGTATTAGTATTAGTATTAGTATTAGTATTAGTATTAGTATTAGTATTAGTATTAGTATTAGTATTAGTATTAGTATTAGTATTAGTATTAGTATTAGTATTAGTATTAGTATTAGTATTAGTATTAGTATTAGTATTAGTATTAGTATTAGTATTAGTATTAGTATTAGTATTAGTATTAGTATTAGTATTAGTATTAGTATTAGTATTAGTATTAGTATTAGTATTAGTATTAGTATTAGTATTAGTATTAGTATTAGTATTAGTATTAGTATTAGTATTAGTATTAGTATTAGTATTAGTATTAGTATTAGTATTAGTATTAGTATTAGTATTAGTATTAGTATTAGTATTAGTATTAGTATTAGTATTAGTATTAGTATTAGTATTAGTATTAGTATTAGTATTAGTATTAGTATTAGTATTAGTATTAGTATTAGTATTAGTATTAGTATTAGTATTAGTATTAGTATTAGTATTAGTATTAGTATTAGTATTAGTATTAGTATTAGTATTAGTATTAGTATTAGTATTAGTATTAGTATTAGTATTAGTATTAGTATTAGTATTAGTATTAGTATTAGTATTAGTATTAGTATTAGTATTAGTATTAGTATTAGTATTAGTATTAGTATTAGTATTAGTATTAGTATTAGTATTAGTATTAGTATTAGTATTAGTATTAGTATTAGTATTAGTATTAGTATTAGTATTAGTATTAGTATTAGTATTAGTATTAGTATTAGTATTAGTATTAGTATTAGTATTAGTATTAGTATTAGTATTAGTATTAGTATTAGTATTAGTATTAGTATTAGTATTAGTATTAGTATTAGTATTAGTATTAGTATTAGTATTAGTATTAGTATTAGTATTAGTATTAGTATTAGTATTAGTATTAGTATTAGTATTAGTATTAGTATTAGTATTAGTATTAGTATTAGTATTAGTATTAGTATTAGTATTAGTATTAGTATTAGTATTAGTATTAGTATTAGTATTAGTATTAGTATTAGTATTAGTATTAGTATTAGTATTAGTATTAGTATTAGTATTAGTATTAGTATTAGTATTAGTATTAGTATTAGTATTAGTATTAGTATTAGTATTAGTATTAGTATTAGTATTAGTATTAGTATTAGTATTAGTATTAGTATTAGTATTAGTATTAGTATTAGTATTAGTATTAGTATTAGTATTAGTATTAGTATTAGTATTAGTATTAGTATTAGTATTAGTATTAGTATTAGTATTAGTATTAGTATTAGTATTAGTATTAGTATTAGTATTAGTATTAGTATTAGTATTAGTATTAGTATTAGTATTAGTATTAGTATTAGTATTAGTATTAGTATTAGTATTAGTATTAGTATTAGTATTAGTATTAGTATTAGTATTAGTATTAGTATTAGTATTAGTATTAGTATTAGTATTAGTATTAGTATTAGTATTAGTATTAGTATTAGTATTAGTATTAGTATTAGTATTAGTATTAGTATTAGTATTAGTATTAGTATTAGTATTAGTATTAGTATTAGTATTAGTATTAGTATTAGTATTAGTATTAGTATTAGTATTAGTATTAGTATTAGTATTAGTATTAGTATTAGTATTAGTATTAGTATTAGTATTAGTATTAGTATTAGTATTAGTATTAGTATTAGTATTAGTATTAGTATTAGTATTAGTATTAGTATTAGTATTAGTATTAGTATTAGTATTAGTATTAGTATTAGTATTAGTATTAGTATTAGTATTAGTATTAGTATTAGTATTAGTATTAGTATTAGTATTAGTATTAGTATTAGTATTAGTATTAGTATTAGTATTAGTATTAGTATTAGTATTAGTATTAGTATTAGTATTAGTATTAGTATTAGTATTAGTATTAGTATTAGTATTAGTATTAGTATTAGTATTAGTATTAGTATTAGTATTAGTATTAGTATTAGTATTAGTATTAGTATTAGTATTAGTATTAGTATTAGTATTAGTATTAGTATTAGTATTAGTATTAGTATTAGTATTAGTATTAGTATTAGTATTAGTATTAGTATTAGTATTAGTATTAGTATTAGTATTAGTATTAGTATTAGTATTAGTATTAGTATTAGTATTAGTATTAGTATTAGTATTAGTATTAGTATTAGTATTAGTATTAGTATTAGTATTAGTATTAGTATTAGTATTAGTATTAGTATTAGTATTAGTATTAGTATTAGTATTAGTATTAGTATTAGTATTAGTATTAGTATTAGTATTAGTATTAGTATTAGTATTAGTATTAGTATTAGTATTAGTATTAGTATTAGTATTAGTATTAGTATTAGTATTAGTATTAGTATTAGTATTAGTATTAGTATTAGTATTAGTATTAGTATTAGTATTAGTATTAGTATTAGTATTAGTATTAGTATTAGTATTAGTATTAGTATTAGTATTAGTATTAGTATTAGTATTAGTATTAGTATTAGTATTAGTATTAGTATTAGTATTAGTATTAGTATTAGTATTAGTATTAGTATTAGTATTAGTATTAGTATTAGTATTAGTATTAGTATTAGTATTAGTATTAGTATTAGTATTAGTATTAGTATTAGTATTAGTATTAGTATTAGTATTAGTATTAGTATTAGTATTAGTATTAGTATTAGTATTAGTATTAGTATTAGTATTAGTATTAGTATTAGTATTAGTATTAGTATTAGTATTAGTATTAGTATTAGTATTAGTATTAGTATTAGTATTAGTATTAGTATTAGTATTAGTATTAGTATTAGTATTAGTATTAGTATTAGTATTAGTATTAGTATTAGTATTAGTATTAGTATTAGTATTAGTATTAGTATTAGTATTAGTATTAGTATTAGTATTAGTATTAGTATTAGTATTAGTATTAGTATTAGTATTAGTATTAGTATTAGTATTAGTATTAGTATTAGTATTAGTATTAGTATTAGTATTAGTATTAGTATTAGTATTAGTATTAGTATTAGTATTAGTATTAGTATTAGTATTAGTATTAGTATTAGTATTAGTATTAGTATTAGTATTAGTATTAGTATTAGTATTAGTATTAGTATTAGTATTAGTATTAGTATTAGTATTAGTATTAGTATTAGTATTAGTATTAGTATTAGTATTAGTATTAGTATTAGTATTAGTATTAGTATTAGTATTAGTATTAGTATTAGTATTAGTATTAGTATTAGTATTAGTATTAGTATTAGTATTAGTATTAGTATTAGTATTAGTATTAGTATTAGTATTAGTATTAGTATTAGTATTAGTATTAGTATTAGTATTAGTATTAGTATTAGTATTAGTATTAGTATTAGTATTAGTATTAGTATTAGTATTAGTATTAGTATTAGTATTAGTATTAGTATTAGTATTAGTATTAGTATTAGTATTAGTATTAGTATTAGTATTAGTATTAGTATTAGTATTAGTATTAGTATTAGTATTAGTATTAGTATTAGTATTAGTATTAGTATTAGTATTAGTATTAGTATTAGTATTAGTATTAGTATTAGTATTAGTATTAGTATTAGTATTAGTATTAGTATTAGTATTAGTATTAGTATTAGTATTAGTATTAGTATTAGTATTAGTATTAGTATTAGTATTAGTATTAGTATTAGTATTAGTATTAGTATTAGTATTAGTATTAGTATTAGTATTAGTATTAGTATTAGTATTAGTATTAGTATTAGTATTAGTATTAGTATTAGTATTAGTATTAGTATTAGTATTAGTATTAGTATTAGTATTAGTATTAGTATTAGTATTAGTATTAGTATTAGTATTAGTATTAGTATTAGTATTAGTATTAGTATTAGTATTAGTATTAGTATTAGTATTAGTATTAGTATTAGTATTAGTATTAGTATTAGTATTAGTATTAGTATTAGTATTAGTATTAGTATTAGTATTAGTATTAGTATTAGTATTAGTATTAGTATTAGTATTAGTATTAGTATTAGTATTAGTATTAGTATTAGTATTAGTATTAGTATTAGTATTAGTATTAGTATTAGTATTAGTATTAGTATTAGTATTAGTATTAGTATTAGTATTAGTATTAGTATTAGTATTAGTATTAGTATTAGTATTAGTATTAGTATTAGTATTAGTATTAGTATTAGTATTAGTATTAGTATTAGTATTAGTATTAGTATTAGTATTAGTATTAGTATTAGTATTAGTATTAGTATTAGTATTAGTATTAGTATTAGTATTAGTATTAGTATTAGTATTAGTATTAGTATTAGTATTAGTATTAGTATTAGTATTAGTATTAGTATTAGTATTAGTATTAGTATTAGTATTAGTATTAGTATTAGTATTAGTATTAGTATTAGTATTAGTATTAGTATTAGTATTAGTATTAGTATTAGTATTAGTATTAGTATTAGTATTAGTATTAGTATTAGTATTAGTATTAGTATTAGTATTAGTATTAGTATTAGTATTAGTATTAGTATTAGTATTAGTATTAGTATTAGTATTAGTATTAGTATTAGTATTAGTATTAGTATTAGTATTAGTATTAGTATTAGTATTAGTATTAGTATTAGTATTAGTATTAGTATTAGTATTAGTATTAGTATTAGTATTAGTATTAGTATTAGTATTAGTATTAGTATTAGTATTAGTATTAGTATTAGTATTAGTATTAGTATTAGTATTAGTATTAGTATTAGTATTAGTATTAGTATTAGTATTAGTATTAGTATTAGTATTAGTATTAGTATTAGTATTAGTATTAGTATTAGTATTAGTATTAGTATTAGTATTAGTATTAGTATTAGTATTAGTATTAGTATTAGTAATAGTAATACTATACTATTACTATACTAATACTAATATAAGTACTAATACTAATACGTAATACGTATACGTATTAATACTAATAGCTATTAGCTAATACGTATTACTAATAGCTATACTATTACTAATACTAATACTAAGACTAAGACTAATTACGTAATACTAATACTATACTAATTAGCTATTAGTACTTAGTACTAATACTAATACTAATACTAATACTAATACTAATACTAATACTAATACTAATACTAATACTAATACTAATACTAATACTAATACTAATACTAATACTAATACTAATACTAATACTAATACTAATACTAATACTAATACTAATACTAATACTAATACTAATACTAATACTAATACTAATACTAATACTAATACTAATACTAATACTAATACTAATACTAATACTAATACTAATACTAATACTAATACTAATACTAATACTAATACTAATACTAATACTAATACTAATACTAATACTAATACTAATACTAATACTAATACTAATACTAATACTAATACTAATACTAATACTAATACTAATACTAATACTAATACTAATACTAATACTAATACTAATACTAATACTAATACTAATACTAATACTAATACTAATACTAATACTAATACTAATACTAATACTAATACTAATACTAATACTAATACTAATACTAATACTAATACTAATACTAATACTAATACTAATACTAATACTAATACTAATACTAATACTAATACTAATACTAATACTAATACTAATACTAATACTAATACTAATACTAATACTAATACTAATACTAATACTAATACTAATACTAATACTAATACTAATACTAATACTAATACTAATACTAATACTAATACTAATACTAATACTAATACTAATACTAATACTAATACTAATACTAATACTAATACTAATACTAATACTAATACTAATACTAATACTAATACTAATACTAATACTAATACTAATACTAATACTAATACTAATACTAATACTAATACTAATACTAATACTAATACTAATACTAATACTAATACTAATACTAATACTAATACTAATACTAATACTAATACTAATACTAATACTAATACTAATACTAATACTAATACTAATACTAATACTAATACTAATACTAATACTAATACTAATACTAATACTAATACTAATACTAATACTAATACTAATACTAATACTAATACTAATACTAATACTAATACTAATACTAATACTAATACTAATACTAATACTAATACTAATACTAATACTAATACTAATACTAATACTAATACTAATACTAATACTAATACTAATACTAATACTAATACTAATACTAATACTAATACTAATACTAATACTAATACTAATACTAATACTAATACTAATACTAATACTAATACTAATACTAATACTAATACTAATACTAATACTAATACTAATACTAATACTAATACTAATACTAATACTAATACTAATACTAATACTAATACTAATACTAATACTAATACTAATACTAATACTAATACTAATACTAATACTAATACTAATACTAATACTAATACTAATACTAATACTAATACTAATACTAATACTAATACTAATACTAATACTAATACTAATACTAATACTAATACTAATACTAATACTAATACTAATACTAATACTAATACTAATACTAATACTAATACTAATACTAATACTAATACTAATACTAATACTAATACTAATACTAATACTAATACTAATACTAATACTAATACTAATACTAATACTAATACTAATACTAATACTAATACTAATACTAATACTAATACTAATACTAATACTAATACTAATACTAATACTAATACTAATACTAATACTAATACTAATACTAATACTAATACTAATACTAATACTAATACTAATACTAATACTAATACTAATACTAATACTAATACTAATACTAATACTAATACTAATACTAATACTAATACTAATACTAATACTAATACTAATACTAATACTAATACTAATACTAATACTAATACTAATACTAATACTAATACTAATACTAATACTAATACTAATACTAATACTAATACTAATACTAATACTAATACTAATACTAATACTAATACTAATACTAATACTAATACTAATACTAATACTAATACTAATACTAATACTAATACTAATACTAATACTAATACTAATACTAATACTAATACTAATACTAATACTAATACTAATACTAATACTAATACTAATACTAATACTAATACTAATACTAATACTAATACTAATACTAATACTAATACTAATACTAATACTAATACTAATACTAATACTAATACTAATACTAATACTAATACTAATACTAATACTAATACTAATACTAATACTAATACTAATACTAATACTAATACTAATACTAATACTAATACTAATACTAATACTAATACTAATACTAATACTAATACTAATACTAATACTAATACTAATACTAATACTAATACTAATACTAATACTAATACTAATACTAATACTAATACTAATACTAATACTAATACTAATACTAATACTAATACTAATACTAATACTAATACTAATACTAATACTAATACTAATACTAATACTAATACTAATACTAATACTAATACTAATACTAATACTAATACTAATACTAATACTAATACTAATACTAATACTAATACTAATACTAATACTAATACTAATACTAATACTAATACTAATACTAATACTAATACTAATACTAATACTAATACTAATACTAATACTAATACTAATACTAATACTAATACTAATACTAATACTAATACTAATACTAATACTAATACTAATACTAATACTAATACTAATACTAATACTAATACTAATACTAATACTAATACTAATACTAATACTAATACTAATACTAATACTAATACTAATACTAATACTAATACTAATACTAATACTAATACTAATACTAATACTAATACTAATACTAATACTAATACTAATACTAATACTAATACTAATACTAATACTAATACTAATACTAATACTAATACTAATACTAATACTAATACTAATACTAATACTAATACTAATACTAATACTAATACTAATACTAATACTAATACTAATACTAATACTAATACTAATACTAATACTAATACTAATACTAATACTAATACTAATACTAATACTAATACTAATACTAATACTAATACTAATACTAATACTAATACTAATACTAATACTAATACTAATACTAATACTAATACTAATACTAATACTAATACTAATACTAATACTAATACTAATACTAATACTAATACTAATACTAATACTAATACTAATACTAATACTAATACTAATACTAATACTAATACTAATACTAATACTAATACTAATACTAATACTAATACTAATACTAATACTAATACTAATACTAATACTAATACTAATACTAATACTAATACTAATACTAATACTAATACTAATACTAATACTAATACTAATACTAATACTAATACTAATACTAATACTAATACTAATACTAATACTAATACTAATACTAATACTAATACTAATACTAATACTAATACTAATACTAATACTAATACTAATACTAATACTAATACTAATACTAATACTAATACTAATACTAATACTAATACTAATACTAATACTAATACTAATACTAATACTAATACTAATACTAATACTAATACTAATACTAATACTAATACTAATACTAATACTAATACTAATACTAATACTAATACTAATACTAATACTAATACTAATACTAATACTAATACTAATACTAATACTAATACTAATACTAATACTAATACTAATACTAATACTAATACTAATACTAATACTAATACTAATACTAATACTAATACTAATACTAATACTAATACTAATACTAATACTAATACTAATACTAATACTAATACTAATACTAATACTAATACTAATACTAATACTAATACTAATACTAATACTAATACTAATACTAATACTAATACTAATACTAATACTAATACTAATACTAATACTAATACTAATACTAATACTAATACTAATACTAATACTAATACTAATACTAATACTAATACTAATACTAATACTAATACTAATACTAATACTAATACTAATACTAATACTAATACTAATACTAATACTAATACTAATACTAATACTAATACTAATACTAATACTAATACTAATACTAATACTAATACTAATACTAATACTAATACTAATACTAATACTAATACTAATACTAATACTAATACTAATACTAATACTAATACTAATACTAATACTAATACTAATACTAATACTAATACTAATACTAATACTAATACTAATACTAATACTAATACTAATACTAATACTAATACTAATACTAATACTAATACTAATACTAATACTAATACTAATACTAATACTAATACTAATACTAATACTAATACTAATACTAATACTAATACTAATACTAATACTAATACTAATACTAATACTAATACTAATACTAATACTAATACTAATACTAATACTAATACTAATACTAATACTAATACTAATACTAATACTAATACTAATACTAATACTAATACTAATACTAATACTAATACTAATACTAATACTAATACTAATACTAATACTAATACTAATACTAATACTAATACTAATACTAATACTAATACTAATACTAATACTAATACTAATACTAATACTAATACTAATACTAATACTAATACTAATACTAATACTAATACTAATACTAATACTAATACTAATACTAATACTAATACTAATACTAATACTAATACTAATACTAATACTAATACTAATACTAATACTAATACTAATACTAATACTAATACTAATACTAATACTAATACTAATACTAATACTAATACTAATACTAATACTAATACTAATACTAATACTAATACTAATACTAATACTAATACTAATACTAATACTAATACTAATACTAATACTAATACTAATACTAATACTAATACTAATACTAATACTAATACTAATACTAATACTAATACTAATACTAATACTAATACTAATACTAATACTAATACTAATACTAATACTAATACTAATACTAATACTAATACTAATACTAATACTAATACTAATACTAATACTAATACTAATACTAATACTAATACTAATACTAATACTAATACTAATACTAATACTAATACTAATACTAATACTAATACTAATACTAATACTAATACTAATACTAATACTAATACTAATACTAATACTAATACTAATACTAATACTAATACTAATACTAATACTAATACTAATACTAATACTAATACTAATACTAATACTAATACTAATACTAATACTAATACTAATACTAATACTAATACTAATACTAATACTAATACTAATACTAATACTAATACTAATACTAATACTAATACTAATACTAATACTAATACTAATACTAATACTAATACTAATACTAATACTAATACTAATACTAATACTAATACTAATACTAATACTAATACTAATACTAATACTAATACTAATACTAATACTAATACTAATACTAATACTAATACTAATACTAATACTAATACTAATACTAATACTAATACTAATACTAATACTAATACTAATACTAATACTAATACTAATACTAATACTAATACTAATACTAATACTAATACTAATACTAATACTAATACTAATACTAATACTAATACTAATACTAATACTAATACTAATACTAATACTAATACTAATACTAATACTAATACTAATACTAATACTAATACTAATACTAATACTAATACTAATACTAATACTAATACTAATACTAATACTAATACTAATACTAATACTAATACTAATACTAATACTAATACTAATACTAATACTAATACTAATACTAATACTAATACTAATACTAATACTAATACTAATACTAATACTAATACTAATACTAATACTAATACTAATACTAATACTAATACTAATACTAATACTAATACTAATACTAATACTAATACTAATACTAATACTAATACTAATACTAATACTAATACTAATACTAATACTAATACTAATACTAATACTAATACTAATACTAATACTAATACTAATACTAATACTAATACTAATACTAATACTAATACTAATACTAATACTAATACTAATACTAATACTAATACTAATACTAATACTAATACTAATACTAATACTAATACTAATACTAATACTAATACTAATACTAATACTAATACTAATACTAATACTAATACTAATACTAATACTAATACTAATACTAATACTAATACTAATACTAATACTAATACTAATACTAATACTAATACTAATACTAATACTAATACTAATACTAATACTAATACTAATACTAATACTAATACTAATACTAATACTAATACTAATACTAATACTAATACTAATACTAATACTAATACTAATACTAATACTAATACTAATACTAATACTAATACTAATACTAATACTAATACTAATACTAATACTAATACTAATACTAATACTAATACTAATACTAATACTAATACTAATACTAATACTAATACTAATACTAATACTAATACTAATACTAATACTAATACTAATACTAATACTAATACTAATACTAATACTAATACTAATACTAATACTAATACTAATACTAATACTAATACTAATACTAATACTAATACTAATACTAATACTAATACTAATACTAATACTAATACTAATACTAATACTAATACTAATACTAATACTAATACTAATACTAATACTAATACTAATACTAATACTAATACTAATACTAATACTAATACTAATACTAATACTAATACTAATACTAATACTAATACTAATACTAATACTAATACTAATACTAATACTAATACTAATACTAATACTAATACTAATACTAATACTAATACTAATACTAATACTAATACTAATACTAATACTAATACTAATACTAATACTAATACTAATACTAATACTAATACTAATACTAATACTAATACTAATACTAATACTAATACTAATACTAATACTAATACTAATACTAATACTAATACTAATACTAATACTAATACTAATACTAATACTAATACTAATACTAATACTAATACTAATACTAATACTAATACTAATACTAATACTAATACTAATACTAATACTAATACTAATACTAATACTAATACTAATACTAATACTAATACTAATACTAATACTAATACTAATACTAATACTAATACTAATACTAATACTAATACTAATACTAATACTAATACTAATACTAATACTAATACTAATACTAATACTAATACTAATACTAATACTAATACTAATACTAATACTAATACTAATACTAATACTAATACTAATACTAATACTAATACTAATACTAATACTAATACTAATACTAATACTAATACTAATACTAATACTAATACTAATACTAATACTAATACTAATACTAATACTAATACTAATACTAATACTAATACTAATACTAATACTAATACTAATACTAATACTAATACTAATACTAATACTAATACTAATACTAATACTAATACTAATACTAATACTAATACTAATACTAATACTAATACTAATACTAATACTAATACTAATACTAATACTAATACTAATACTAATACTAATACTAATACTAATACTAATACTAATACTAATACTAATACTAATACTAATACTAATACTAATACTAATACTAATACTAATACTAATACTAATACTAATACTAATACTAATACTAATACTAATACTAATACTAATACTAATACTAATACTAATACTAATACTAATACTAATACTAATACTAATACTAATACTAATACTAATACTAATACTAATACTAATACTAATACTAATACTAATACTAATACTAATACTAATACTAATACTAATACTAATACTAATACTAATACTAATACTAATACTAATACTAATACTAATACTAATACTAATACTAATACTAATACTAATACTAATACTAATACTAATACTAATACTAATACTAATACTAATACTAATACTAATACTAATACTAATACTAATACTAATACTAATACTAATACTAATACTAATACTAATACTAATACTAATACTAATACTAATACTAATACTAATACTAATACTAATACTAATACTAATACTAATACTAATACTAATACTAATACTAATACTAATACTAATACTAATACTAATACTAATACTAATACTAATACTAATACTAATACTAATACTAATACTAATACTAATACTAATACTAATACTAATACTAATACTAATACTAATACTAATACTAATACTAATACTAATACTAATACTAATACTAATACTAATACTAATACTAATACTAATACTAATACTAATACTAATACTAATACTAATACTAATACTAATACTAATACTAATACTAATACTAATACTAATACTAATACTAATACTAATACTAATACTAATACTAATACTAATACTAATACTAATACTAATACTAATACTAATACTAATACTAATACTAATACTAATACTAATACTAATACTAATACTAATACTAATACTAATACTAATACTAATACTAATACTAATACTAATACTAATACTAATACTAATACTAATACTAATACTAATACTAATACTAATACTAATACTAATACTAATAATACTAATACTAATACTAATACTAATACTAATACTAATACTAATACTAATACTAATACTAATACTAATACTAATACTAATACTAATACTAATACTAATACTAATACTAATACTAATACTAATACTAATACTAATACTAATACTAATACTAATACTAATACTAATACTAATACTAATACTAATACTAATACTAATACTAATACTAATACTAATACTAATACTAATACTAATACTAATACTAATACTAATACTAATACTAATACTAATACTAATACTAATACTAATACTAATACTAATACTAATACTAATACTAATACTAATACTAATACTAATACTAATACTAATACTAATACTAATACTAATACTAATACTAATACTAATACTAATACTAATACTAATACTAATACTAATACTAATACTAATACTAATACTAATACTAATACTAATACTAATACTAATACTAATACTAATACTAATACTAATACTAATACTAATACTAATACTAATACTAATACTAATACTAATACTAATACTAATACTAATACTAATACTAATACTAATACTAATACTAATACTAATACTAATACTAATACTAATACTAATACTAATACTAATACTAATACTAATACTAATACTAATACTAATACTAATACTAATACTAATACTAATACTAATACTAATACTAATACTAATACTAATACTAATACTAATACTAATACTAATACTAATACTAATACTAATACTAATACTAATACTAATACTAATACTAATACTAATACTAATACTAATACTAATACTAATACTAATACTAATACTAATACTAATACTAATACTAATACTAATACTAATACTAATACTAATACTAATACTAATACTAATACTAATACTAATACTAATACTAATACTAATACTAATACTAATACTAATACTAATACTAATACTAATACTAATACTAATACTAATACTAATACTAATACTAATACTAATACTAATACTAATACTAATACTAATACTAATACTAATACTAATACTAATACTAATACTAATACTAATACTAATACTAATACTAATACTAATACTAATACTAATACTAATACTAATACTAATACTAATACTAATACTAATACTAATACTAATACTAATACTAATACTAATACTAATACTAATACTAATACTAATACTAATACTAATACTAATACTAATACTAATACTAATACTAATACTAATACTAATACTAATACTAATACTAATACTAATACTAATACTAATACTAATACTAATACTAATACTAATACTAATACTAATACTAATACTAATACTAATACTAATACTAATACTAATACTAATACTAATACTAATACTAATACTAATACTAATACTAATACTAATACTAATACTAATACTAATACTAATACTAATACTAATACTAATACTAATACTAATACTAATACTAATACTAATACTAATACTAATACTAATACTAATACTAATACTAATACTAATACTAATACTAATACTAATACTAATACTAATACTAATACTAATACTAATACTAATACTAATACTAATACTAATACTAATACTAATACTAATACTAATACTAATACTAATACTAATACTAATACTAATACTAATACTAATACTAATACTAATACTAATACTAATACTAATACTAATACTAATACTAATACTAATACTAATACTAATACTAATACTAATACTAATACTAATACTAATACTAATACTAATACTAATACTAATACTAATACTAATACTAATACTAATACTAATACTAATACTAATACTAATACTAATACTAATACTAATACTAATACTAATACTAATACTAATACTAATACTAATACTAATACTAATACTAATACTAATACTAATACTAATACTAATACTAATACTAATACTAATACTAATACTAATACTAATACTAATACTAATACTAATACTAATACTAATACTAATACTAATACTAATACTAATACTAATACTAATACTAATACTAATACTAATACTAATACTAATACTAATACTAATACTAATACTAATACTAATACTAATACTAATACTAATACTAATACTAATACTAATACTAATACTAATACTAATACTAATACTAATACTAATACTAATACTAATACTAATACTAATACTAATACTAATACTAATACTAATACTAATACTAATACTAATACTAATACTAATACTAATACTAATACTAATACTAATACTAATACTAATACTAATACTAATACTAATACTAATACTAATACTAATACTAATACTAATACTAATACTAATACTAATACTAATACTAATACTAATACTAATACTAATACTAATACTAATACTAATACTAATACTAATACTAATACTAATACTAATACTAATACTAATACTAATACTAATACTAATACTAATACTAATACTAATACTAATACTAATACTAATACTAATACTAATACTAATACTAATACTAATACTAATACTAATACTAATACTAATACTAATACTAATACTAATACTAATACTAATACTAATACTAATACTAATACTAATACTAATACTAATACTAATACTAATACTAATACTAATACTAATACTAATACTAATACTAATACTAATACTAATACTAATACTAATACTAATACTAATACTAATACTAATACTAATACTAATACTAATACTAATACTAATACTAATACTAATACTAATACTAATACTAATACTAATACTAATACTAATACTAATACTAATACTAATACTAATACTAATACTAATACTAATACTAATACTAATACTAATACTAATACTAATACTAATACTAATACTAATACTAATACTAATACTAATACTAATACTAATACTAATACTAATACTAATACTAATACTAATACTAATACTAATACTAATACTAATACTAATACTAATACTAATACTAATACTAATACTAATACTAATACTAATACTAATACTAATACTAATACTAATACTAATACTAATACTAATACTAATACTAATACTAATACTAATACTAATACTAATACTAATACTAATACTAATACTAATACTAATACTAATACTAATACTAATACTAATACTAATACTAATACTAATACTAATACTAATACTAATACTAATACTAATACTAATACTAATACTAATACTAATACTAATACTAATACTAATACTAATACTAATACTAATACTAATACTAATACTAATACTAATACTAATACTAATACTAATACTAATACTAATACTAATACTAATACTAATACTAATACTAATACTAATACTAATACTAATACTAATACTAATACTAATACTAATACTAATACTAATACTAATACTAATACTAATACTAATACTAATACTAATACTAATACTAATACTAATACTAATACTAATACTAATACTAATACTAATACTAATACTAATACTAATACTAATACTAATACTAATACTAATACTAATACTAATACTAATACTAATACTAATACTAATACTAATACTAATACTAATACTAATACTAATACTAATACTAATACTAATACTAATACTAATACTAATACTAATACTAATACTAATACTAATACTAATACTAATACTAATACTAATACTAATACTAATACTAATACTAATACTAATACTAATACTAATACTAATACTAATACTAATACTAATACTAATACTAATACTAATACTAATACTAATACTAATACTAATACTAATACTAATACTAATACTAATACTAATACTAATACTAATACTAATACTAATACTAATACTAATACTAATACTAATACTAATACTAATACTAATACTAATACTAATACTAATACTAATACTAATACTAATACTAATACTAATACTAATACTAATACTAATACTAATACTAATACTAATACTAATACTAATACTAATACTAATACTAATACTAATACTAATACTAATACTAATACTAATACTAATACTAATACTAATACTAATACTAATACTAATACTAATACTAATACTAATACTAATACTAATACTAATACTAATACTAATACTAATACTAATACTAATACTAATACTAATACTAATACTAATACTAATACTAATACTAATACTAATACTAATACTAATACTAATACTAATACTAATACTAATACTAATACTAATACTAATACTAATACTAATACTAATACTAATACTAATACTAATACTAATACTAATACTAATACTAATACTAATACTAATACTAATACTAATACTAATACTAATACTAATACTAATACTAATACTAATACTAATACTAATACTAATACTAATACTAATACTAATACTAATACTAATACTAATACTAATACTAATACTAATACTAATACTAATACTAATACTAATACTAATACTAATACTAATACTAATACTAATACTAATACTAATACTAATACTAATACTAATACTAATACTAATACTAATACTAATACTAATACTAATACTAATACTAATACTAATACTAATACTAATACTAATACTAATACTAATACTAATACTAATACTAATACTAATACTAATACTAATACTAATACTAATACTAATACTAATACTAATACTAATACTAATACTAATACTAATACTAATACTAATACTAATACTAATACTAATACTAATACTAATACTAATACTAATACTAATACTAATACTAATACTAATACTAATACTAATACTAATACTAATACTAATACTAATACTAATACTAATACTAATACTAATACTAATACTAATACTAATACTAATACTAATACTAATACTAATACTAATACTAATACTAATACTAATACTAATACTAATACTAATACTAATACTAATACTAATACTAATACTAATACTAATACTAATACTAATACTAATACTAATACTAATACTAATACTAATACTAATACTAATACTAATACTAATACTAATACTAATACTAATACTAATACTAATACTAATACTAATACTAATACTAATACTAATACTAATACTAATACTAATACTAATACTAATACTAATACTAATACTAATACTAATACTAATACTAATACTAATACTAATACTAATACTAATACTAATACTAATACTAATACTAATACTAATACTAATACTAATACTAATACTAATACTAATACTAATACTAATACTAATACTAATACTAATACTAATACTAATACTAATACTAATACTAATACTAATACTAATACTAATACTAATACTAATACTAATACTAATACTAATACTAATACTAATACTAATACTAATACTAATACTAATACTAATACTAATACTAATACTAATACTAATACTAATACTAATACTAATACTAATACTAATACTAATACTAATACTAATACTAATACTAATACTAATACTAATACTAATACTAATACTAATACTAATACTAATACTAATACTAATACTAATACTAATACTAATACTAATACTAATACTAATACTAATACTAATACTAATACTAATACTAATACTAATACTAATACTAATACTAATACTAATACTAATACTAATACTAATACTAATACTAATACTAATACTAATACTAATACTAATACTAATACTAATACTAATACTAATACTAATACTAATACTAATACTAATACTAATACTAATACTAATACTAATACTAATACTAATACTAATACTAATACTAATACTAATACTAATACTAATACTAATACTAATACTAATACTAATACTAATACTAATACTAATACTAATACTAATACTAATACTAATACTAATACTAATACTAATACTAATACTAATACTAATACTAATACTAATACTAATACTAATACTAATACTAATACTAATACTAATACTAATACTAATACTAATACTAATACTAATACTAATACTAATACTAATACTAATACTAATACTAATACTAATACTAATACTAATACTAATACTAATACTAATACTAATACTAATACTAATACTAATACTAATACTAATACTAATACTAATACTAATACTAATACTAATACTAATACTAATACTAATACTAATACTAATACTAATACTAATACTAATACTAATACTAATACTAATACTAATACTAATACTAATACTAATACTAATACTAATACTAATACTAATACTAATACTAATACTAATACTAATACTAATACTAATACTAATACTAATACTAATACTAATACTAATACTAATACTAATACTAATACTAATACTAATACTAATACTAATACTAATACTAATACTAATACTAATACTAATACTAATACTAATACTAATACTAATACTAATACTAATACTAATACTAATACTAATACTAATACTAATACTAATACTAATACTAATACTAATACTAATACTAATACTAATACTAATACTAATACTAATACTAATACTAATACTAATACTAATACTAATACTAATACTAATACTAATACTAATACTAATACTAATACTAATACTAATACTAATACTAATACTAATACTAATACTAATACTAATACTAATACTAATACTAATACTAATACTAATACTAATACTAATACTAATACTAATACTAATACTAATACTAATACTAATACTAATACTAATACTAATACTAATACTAATACTAATACTAATACTAATACTAATACTAATACTAATACTAATACTAATACTAATACTAATACTAATACTAATACTAATACTAATACTAATACTAATACTAATACTAATACTAATACTAATACTAATACTAATACTAATACTAATACTAATACTAATACTAATACTAATACTAATACTAATACTAATACTAATACTAATACTAATACTAATACTAATACTAATACTAATACTAATACTAATACTAATACTAATACTAATACTAATACTAATACTAATACTAATACTAATACTAATACTAATACTAATACTAATACTAATACTAATACTAATACTAATACTAATACTAATACTAATACTAATACTAATACTAATACTAATACTAATACTAATACTAATACTAATACTAATACTAATACTAATACTAATACTAATACTAATACTAATACTAATACTAATACTAATACTAATACTAATACTAATACTAATACTAATACTAATACTAATACTAATACTAATACTAATACTAATACTAATACTAATACTAATACTAATACTAATACTAATACTAATACTAATACTAATACTAATACTAATACTAATACTAATACTAATACTAATACTAATACTAATACTAATACTAATACTAATACTAATACTAATACTAATACTAATACTAATACTAATACTAATACTAATACTAATACTAATACTAATACTAATACTAATACTAATACTAATACTAATACTAATACTAATACTAATACTAATACTAATACTAATACTAATACTAATACTAATACTAATACTAATACTAATACTAATACTAATACTAATACTAATACTAATACTAATACTAATACTAATACTAATACTAATACTAATACTAATACTAATACTAATACTAATACTAATACTAATACTAATACTAATACTAATACTAATACTAATACTAATACTAATACTAATACTAATACTAATACTAATACTAATACTAATACTAATACTAATACTAATACTAATACTAATACTAATACTAATACTAATACTAATACTAATACTAATACTAATACTAATACTAATACTAATACTAATACTAATACTAATACTAATACTAATACTAATACTAATACTAATACTAATACTAATACTAA